>JAUJYV010000475.1:0-40417 GCA_033995625.1 Ophyiulus pilosus | reverse complement strand
ATTCCCAATAGGCCAACGTTAAAAATCAACAAACAAACAAACAGTAGGAGCATTCTCCTAAAATTGGGTACGACCCTTCCCCCCCCTGCCCTACCATATGGCATTTATTTGCTGACTGTAGGGTACTGAGTTGAGTTGAATTGAATTGAGGTTAATCTGTCAAAAATACCTTTGGTTGCCCTCGAGTCTCTGAATAATTTGCTCTCTTATCTCCTGCCAGCTGACCTCCGACCATCGGTGTTAATTTCGACAGCCTCGCCGTTTTTAATTTACGGAAACGTCGTTATAATTCAATATTGGTTTGGTCGTATTCGTCTTTAAGAATTCCTGGGGTGGACGGAGAACTGTTATTCTCGCTAAACGATACTACCGAAACAAACATTTGCGTCAACTTGTTACCCATCGGGGCAACGGATTCAACAACGTCGATTACACTGGTGTCGACGAAGAAAAGGTCCGTTAACCTTTTGATCGTTTATCGAAAAAGTTCGCAGTGTGGACATGCGTGTTTAGTCGTGAAATGTTTTTCCAGGGTATTTTTGGCGTGTTTGGCGCCGCAGTTTCGCCTCCTTCGCCTTTGTGTCCAATCCGCTAACAACAACGATCTTGAAGATATCGATGCCCTTTTAGGTAAGTTGTCGAGCCGCGTCAGCATTTTCTAAATCTCTCGTTCATCGGCATTACAAGCCAATATTGAAGTTTTTGAATTTCCTAAATCAAGGTTGTGCCGTTTATTTTGTGTCGCAACATTGCGTGGACAACTTCTTTCAATCGTCAAATGCGCAGAAGAAATTCATTTGCCGCTGCTATTTTTCCGTCATTAACTGGTTCATCGAGGTACTCGTGCGCCGTTTAAATTTTGAAATTTCGAAATTAAATTGTGATAGCAATGCCAATTGTATCGTTTTTTTCTTTTTTTTAATTAGCTCCTGAATGCATTTGTTTCTCTAGAGGATGTAGAGGTGCAGTTGAAAGTCTTAATCCGCCTACAACAAATCGTAGAGTTCAGGGCGAAGTTGGCAGAATTTCTCGCAGGTAATATTGGATTTTAGACGAATTCGCCGTTAGGTTTTGCTATTAAACTGGGAAATACTATTTTCGGTGGAATAACCGTGGTTCAGCCGTTGAATTTCTGGGAAAACCCTCGCAAATTCGAGTGTCGATGCCACGCATTTACGAAAAACTCATCTTTTTCTGCGTCGGATTAGTCACTGTCGATTTTACGCCGCCACCCGCTCATTTTGACATGGAGCCAAAGATGGCGGCGAAGTTAACCGTCCCAAAGTTGAAACAAAAAGACACCAAAAGGAAAAAGAATCCTCCTAAAAAGGCTACCAAACGAAAAAAACCATCCCAAGTCGATGTCGAAGAGGAGGAAGAGGATGAGGAAGACGACGATGAAACCGTTGACGAATTAGTCGTAAGCCCTGATAAAGTAGGAATGTTTTAAATTTTCTTGTTTAGAATGGTATCCTCTTAGTACGAATTTCCGCTACAACTTTTTTAACTGTTATAATTAAGGACAAAACTTCGGCCAAAACCGCGAAAGCAGATCCTGTCGACCTTCACTTGTACAGAATCTTTTTCAGGTACTTTTTTTATTATGTTGATTTTTTTTTTTTCATAAATAAGATCAATGCTAGATTTGTTTTTGTCTATTTTGCTATTTGCAGAGAGTTTGATATCGAGGTCTTCCACATGTTGTCGTATAAACTTGTTTTGAATCGGCGTAACAAAGAAGACGTAAAAATACCGTTTTGTAGCGTCGTAATTTGCGTAAATTGTCTTAAGTTTAGGACATAATCGCCGACTTTGGTTGATATTTTCAGGCCGCTTCCACGCCGCAACTAACTTTGGAAATACTTATGTTCCTTTTGGACGACTTGAATTCAAAGTTGGAGGCCTCGTTAAATGCGACGGACGATTCTGCCAAGAAGGGCTTTGGCGCCAAAGTAATTCTCATCAAATTATTCGGCTGATCTTCGTAATTCGTGTTCCTGAAAACGCGATTGTTAATAAGTTTGTTTTACGTTTTTTAGGACAAATCTGTTCAAAATTCCATAATTCACCAGAATGTTTTATTGCAAGGATCGGATGCGATGGCAGCTGTCGCAATAGAATTGCTCACACACTTGCGGAAGCACTTGGAAACCGTATCTTCTCGTTTGCGAGAAGAAAAAGACGACAAAAGCGACGAGGAAGATGAGTCCGAAGACGACTCTCCTCATCACGATGATTTGACAGATGCGTTTAAGAGAATTTTAGTCATCGTAGAGAAGATACTTAACTGGAACGGATTCAAGTCTAGTAAAAATGTGGGGCTTATCAAACAAGCTTTGAAAAAGTTCGGCGAGAAACCTACCGAAGAGGATCCCAAAGATTTGACAAAGTAATGCCTGCGATATTTTTGTGCAACATTATTTTGACGATTGCGATTGTGACTCTTGAAATTTGTTGTTTTTACTGCAGAAAGTCTTTTACTTATTTTAACGACCTCTTGGAAATCGCTCCGGATTTCTCTTCGGCAGTCACAGTCGTGTGCATCTTAAATGCCATAGCCGAGAAGAATTCGCAAGGCGTGCTAAATAATAATTTGGGCAAGTTTAAATTTTCGAATCGCCATTTTTGCGCTGAAGTTGTGAAACTGTTTAATTTTCCGTCGCTCTTTTTTTATTATTTACAGTTGATGTTTCTCTAAGCATATTGAAAAAAAGCTGGTCGGGTTCAAAATCAACATCCGCCAAAATTCAGACGCTGAATAGTTCTCACCTTGCCAAGCTATTGACGTACGTAGAACTGAATCGGGGCCTTCGTTTGAATAATCGAAATGCAAATTGAGCTAGTCGTGTTGTTTAACGCGGACGAGTTTTTATAGAATCTATTTCAGAGTCGCGCCAGACAAGTTCGACGCACTCGAATTGTTTGTCACCAAAGCAATCCCAGAACTAACGCGAGAAGAAAAGGATACCGATGCTTCCGAAACTTTTCCCACTCTCACCAGGTATTTATCTTCTTTTTTAGTTTTTGTTTTTGCTTTTTTAGTAACCCTATGCTCTAGAAATTCGCTGTCTGATTCTCTGATTTTTACAGAATTTCATTTCCAATCTATTATCGAACTTTGCACGAGCAGCTGATTGATCACATCAGTAAAAGTCGGCCTCGAAGCACTCAGGTGAATATTATATCACTCAACTTTGTCACGCTTAAAGCAACGGTCAAATTTCCTTTCTAAATTCTAGGACGATGAGGAGTGGCTGCTTCTGTGGACCCTCTCCGTTAAAATATTTAAAACGTTGGTTGTTTTAGTGAAGACCTTCGAAACTCCGAGCGTTTTAGGCATCTGCTTGAAGGTCGGTGATTTATTATAAACATTAGAATTAGATTATTGATTTAGTTTTGGATAAATGCGTCAGATTCTGATAAATACTTTCGCGAAATTTCCATTTTCAGAATAGCCGTCAATTTGTGGACTTGTTCATAAAACGTGCAATGCCGCTGCTGGATCGGGCGTTAATAACTAAAAATGACGACACCATCACTTTGTTGAAGTCGATGCAGCAGTGCACGCGGAACTTGCAGAACATTTGCACCCATTCAAAAGTAGGCGCAACCATTGTTTTCGGCTTCGTACTTGAAATTTAAGATGCATTTCCGGTGTTTGTGGTTGAATCGTTCTTCGTCACGAATGTTGCAGACTCTGAAAAGTGTCAAGTTGACCAGAATTGTGCCGTATCTCAAGAAGGCTTTGGAAACGTTCGTCTTTCGAGTAAAGGCGATGCTGGAATCCAACAACTGCAATGCAGCGTTTTGGGTCGGCAACTTAAAAAATCGGACGTTGCAAGTAAGTCGCGGACTTTATTTTCGGCTCGCTCGCAAACTGTTCGTTAAGTTTAGAACGGCGTGCTAGTGAAACAAAAGTGCGTTTCTCTTGCCAAGGATACCAAATCGAATAACCGTTTATTTTACTCCGAAGGGAAGCGAAATTTTGTCGCAGTCTCAAGCTTCCAACCACGGGAGTGACGAGGAAGAGGCCGTGGAAAAAGTCGAAAGCGAGCATGAAGAGGACGACAAGGAAAATGGAAACAGCAGCGAAAGCTATTAAAAGTTACCAAGATTGTAACTCTACATCCTCTCGAGAAACAAATGCATCCGGGAGCGTAAAAAAAGCAAAAAAAACCGCTACAATTGGCATTTATAGCCCAATTTAATTTTGAGATTTCAAATTTTAAACGGTGCACGAGTACCTCTCAGAGACATTTCGTTTTTATTAAAATGCTAATATACCAATTAACAACTACATTGCAGAAAAGCTTCCTAACCGAATTTGCCTTTCGTACGTTATCCTTATCGAAACTGACCTAGTATAAGTGGCTACAAAACGTTGTGTATTGGTTTGATTTATAAAAAAAATGAAGGTGTTGAAATACTTTTTTCTGTCACAGGGTACCCCCACAAATAAATTTTTCAACTTCCCTGACTTTTCCAGGTTTGAAAGCAAATTTCCCTGACCAACTTGGCGTCATTTTGTCGTCACGAGTCACGTGACATGGGCGTGTTGCGCATGCGCAAATCACGTGACGCTCATGGCCCTAATCTCAAAGTTGAAAAAGGGCCGATATTATAGATAAAACATTCAGGTGTGAAAAGGGCCGAAATAGATCAAACATCAAGATGCAAAAATTGCCATCACTAGTAAATATCCTATTAAGGTTAATTACTTCTGCCCTCATTCTGACCATATGGTGTCCAAAGTCGAGCAAATTCACTGTATAAAAGTTCAATAATATTTAATGTATTCAATTTCCCTGACTATTCCCAAATAATACATTTTCCCCTGACTTTTCCAGGTCTTTCCAATTTCCCTGACTATTCCAGGTTTTCCAGGTCTGGGGGTACCCTGTACAGTCACTGTAATTAGGGGAACTGATATTTTAAATGTAAATTGATTTACAAACTTCAGTTTGGTGAATTGTCTTCTATACGCATAATTAAAAGTTAATTATTGTGTATAACATTAAACAATTCAGTTCATGATAACTGCAAATACTTTGTTACCTTTGGTGTAAATAATTTTACACTGACCCACTGACCTGAAATAATTAACAACAAAATATCGAATAAATGCTTATTTATTTGTCTATCGAATGGGTTGTTATAAACAGCTAACTTTAGATAAATACCTAATTGATATTTTGTCTACAAGTTTGATGTTAGCTTTTCGTGAGGTTCAAGGTCTGTCAGCTAGCATGAATTTCAACCTTCTGGTTAAGCTATCATTTGCAACTAGAAGTTGTTTTCCTGTTGGCATCAAGGTTGTTATAATCTACCCTTTCATTGGGTTCATAGTCTGAAACGTCTGCCTTCATGCCGCTCTGAAGGACGTTTCTCTATTTGCAATTGTCTAAATAATCAGTAGCTCGGCAAGAATATGGCTAACGTTGGGAAAAAACTGGTCAATTCAATTGATAGCTGTGTTGATGAATCTCTGGCTGGGCTTGTTGCTGCAAACGACAACCTCAAACTTGTTAAGAAACATCGTATTGTCATCAGGGGTGATTATGAGCAGGTTAAAGCTGCTGGACATGTCACCCTGTTGGCTGGTGGAGGCTCTGGACACGAACCTGCCTTTGCAGGTAAGGTGCTATGTTGTCAAGTTGCAGAAATAGGATTTCACCCTTCCTTATTTTGTATTTTTTTCTAATTTTTAAAGGATTTGTTGGTGTTGGAATGTTAACCGCAGCAGTGGCTGGCTCTGTATTTGCTTCTCCACCAGCGACCAACATTTTAGCCGCACTACGGCTTTTAGGAAATGGCAATACGGGTAAGCGTTGCGAGGAGATTGTAAAATTTAATTATATGTGCAATAAGGCTTTTAGGGGAAGAAATAGATTGGAGATTCTGCATTTCTTAACTTTCAGCCGGCACACTTATCATTGTTGCAAACTATACTGGTGACAGACTAAATTTTGGGCTGGCTGCTGAACAAATTAAAGCTGAGGGTCACCGGGTGGAAATGATCCTGGTGGCCGAGGATTGTGCCCTAGTAAGCAGTAATAAATCGGCAGGCAGACGTGGACTTTGCGGTATTGTGCTTACTATGAAGGTATACTTTGAAGGTCCTTATAAAATATTATCCAAAATTTGAATATAAGCTCAGTTTTTAATTATAGATCTAAAAACTTATTTGAGATGGTTTAAAAAAAATCTACATTATTGATTGCCTTGAATACTGGTTTTGCATGTTACAATGTTTTTCTTAAATTTATATAGATAGCTGGGGCCATGGCCGAAAGTGGATGCAGTCTTCCTGAAATCGTCAATGAATTAAATCATGTTACTGGAAATTTAGGTAAAGATATAAAATGACAGTTATTTTATGTTTTTATATGTTGATACATTTTTACAATAATGTATTGTATTTTTATATTTTAAGGAAGTATAGGTTTGAGCTTGTCACCTTGTAGCATTCCAGGCTCTGGACCCAATTTCACACTGGCTCCAGACGAAATGGAATTGGGTCTTGGCGTTCATGGCGAGGCAGGAGTCCGTAGGTTGAAGGTGTTTTATTATTTCTTTCTTAAAAATTTAGCTAAATTTACTATTGTTTTTAAGGAAATTTTGATTCTAAACTGGCTCTAAACTTTTTGACTGATATACCGTATTGACTATATTTTTAAGTATTCTTAAAAATGAATTTTGATTTTTATATATCAAACCGATAATTCCGAAACCGATAATAATAACCCTGCTATTATAGATGCAGTCAGCAAAGGAAGCTGTTAATACCATGCTCAGTCATATGACAAATTCTTTATCTGCTTCTTGCTTGCAGCTTCAACCTGGTAATTTTTAGTTAATTCTGTATTTAGCGGTGAATATTTTGAGGAAGAAGCTATATTTTGATCATATTTTGCAGGTGATGGAATAGTATTATTAGTCAATAATTTGGGAGGTACATCGAACCTAGAAATGAATATTGTTACCTGGGAAGCAGTCCTTTGGCTTGGTGAGACATTGCATAGACCTCCGGAACCCCACAAACGATATATTATGGACTAATTAAGTAATTGTTTATTGCTATTTAGAAAGTAGGAACATTGAGGTGGTGCGAGTATTTTGTGGTCCAACTATGACATCCTTGGAAATGGCAGGCGTCACTATAAACATTCTCAAAGCAACTGCTAAAATGGTTTCCTATATTGGTAAGGCATTTATCTAATGTTCAATTCAATTCAACTCAGTACCCTGCAGTCAGCAAATAAATGCTATATGGTGGGGGGGTGGGGGGGTCGTACCCAATTTAAGGAAAATGCTCCTACGTCAGTCGCGACTTTGACATCATTTATAAATTGAATTTTTACCAAATCAAGAGAATCGCCACGTAGGCTATTCCATCGTCTAATCGCATGCAAAAAGAAGGACCAATAGTAAGCATCCATCTTGGCACGAAGCTCGGTCAAAGGATTTGAGTGATTATGGTGTTAATATATGGGAAACAAGATGTGAATTAGGAGAAACATTAAAACGTTTGAATAACCCCATAGATAATGTTTCGTGTCTGGACCTCAACGTGTCCCAATTTAGAGAGTGGAGCATTTTTGTCACACTCGCAGAATGTTGATAACTGCCCTTAACAAATCTGGCTGTTCCATTTGTGAATTGATGACTAATATAGTTGCTATATAAATTTACTCATCCATTTTTTGTCTGTTTATTTAGATACTGAAACATCTGCTCCGGGGTGGCCAAAAGCCTATCAGGTGACCTCAAACAGGACGAACACAAAACGGACGCAGTCCATCTTACATGATAAAGATATTCCCAGTGGCGCGGATCTTAACGTAAATGAAGCAAACGCTGTTAGACTTTCCCAAGGTACTTGAAAATCTGGAAACAGTTCCAGAATATTTTACTGTCTTAATCACACAAGTCTCCCCTTTCAAGATACTGCAACTCTTTTAAAGACTATCATTGGACGTGCTGCCAAATCACTGTTGGAGGCCAAAGAACTGCTCAATGATTTGGACAGTGGTTGCGGGGATGGTGATTGTGGAAATACAGTCTGCAGTGGTGCTCAAGGTGCCCATTGTAGATTTTACTCATTTTTTTCTTATTTGATCAAGCGACAATCGTTAAATGCTTTTGCCATTTTTTTTTATCTTGAATGTTTCAGCTGTTTTGGATGCCTTAACAAGCGACTCACTTAATGTGCAACATCCGTTTCAAACTATGCAACAACTGGCCAAGATCTGCCAGGAAAGTATGGGTGGGGCATCTGGAGCTTTGTACAGCATCTTCTTCACAGCTGCTTCGGTGCCGTTGAAAACTGAAGTTTCATTCAGATCTTGGTGCAGTGCTTTAGAGGCTGGCTCCGAGGGCATAAAAAAATATGGAGGAGCAGCAGTTGGAGATCGCACAATGGTAATTTTTCAGATTAGATTTATGTTTTTAGAGCTTTATAGCAGCTAGAGTTGGCAAACTTTTTTTGAGAAATGGCCAGATCGGAGATGTTTATGTTTTACGTGTATATCTTGAAAGGGTGAGAATTTATTTTCATTAACATGTTCCACCATATTTGTCCACTTTGCTCAATAGAAATCGGAATACACTTTAACATAATTTGGAATTAAGGATCGAATTCTTGCATTTCTATTTAAAACGTTATATTGTCACCGCAATGAATGGCTTCCGGAATTTCTTTTTTTTTTTTTTTTAAATTAGCTGGACTCCCTTTACAAAGCGGTTTATGCACTTAAGCGCTGTTCGGCTGATCAGGACGCTATTCAAATTGCTGCTGATGCAGCTGAGGAAGGCGCCAAACAAACAGCAGGCATGACAGCAAATGCTGGACGAGCCAGTTATGTCAGTCCCGATCGATGGAATCGAGAAGACCCGGGAGCCGTTGCAGTTTCGATCATTTTCAGTGCAATTGCAAGCTCTTCGAGTAGATGCTAGCAACAATCTGTTCGGATCTTATCCTTTTTTATAACAGCTTAATCGCATTTTTAATTTGAGAAATATTCAATTTGTAATTTAAATTGTTCCCTGTATATGGCATGTTAAATACCATTTAATGTTGGAATTCTTGAAATATGCTTTTTTACTGCACACCCTCACAAAAACCAGGACAATTACAAGTTAAATTGGAGAGCCGTTTCTGGTGAGTTGTAACTTTAAATAGATTTTCAGAAACGTCTTGATCTGGCACAATTTTATTGTTTTTGTTCAGTATATTACGTATACTACTTGCCCGTAAAAAATTGACAAACAGAATCTAATTACAGAAAACTTATTAAAAAGTTGTAAAATACATAATCGATAATATGTTAGCGTAAAAGATTTAAAAAATCGTTTAAAATCCTGGATAAGCACTCCCAATCATTGTTTTTCTGTCATAATTTATATTGAAGGTTTGAACTTTCACTGAGTGTCCATTGATTCTAAACTTGCATTTTTGATTCGGTCTGGCGTAAAAGCAAAATGTGAAAATGGAAAGGTCGAATGCAGGGCTCGTTCCTACGAAAAAGCTTCCAGCAGATTTCAAATGATTATCCCACAAATATGAAGCTTGTACCAAGTAGGCCTGTAACAACAAAAAAGAATTTCATTAATGTCGGTCATAGTTTGGACTGAAGGAAGGTTAATATACTAGGTGGCTTGATGTTTGCTGGAAATTACAAAAATATAAATAAATAAATTAGTTTTACATTTAAATTTTGGCAGCCATCTTGCATTTTTTGAAAATAGTAGCCAAATAATACTTACTCCATTCAGATCCACAACTTTTTCATAGCCCAAGTAGTTTATATTTTTGTTTTTCTCTAACATGCAGTAGCGGACCCAGTTGTGCATGCCGCTGACTTTGTCGTCTTTAATTTCTCCTATTAGGACATGTTCTAAACCACTCGAACTTAAAACTTTTGAGCGTTTGTATGGCGAATACCATGCGGTCTTTATAGCTTCTCTGAATTTCGATTCATCCTCTGGTACCAGTCCTAAAATTTCAAAATTGTGATTAAACAAGTATCTTCTCTCCTTAATTTTTAGTTGCTGTGTTCTAAAGAAGTTTCCAGTGTGAATATAATATGCGTGACCTATGGCAATATTCAAGGTAAGGCATTTAAAATGACATTCCTAACAATGATTAAAACAAAGCATTTGACTAAAAAATGTTTTACACAAACGTTTTACTTGCAAAGAGAGAAGACCATTATTACCCTTTCGAAAGCAAATAAACATTTGCAGGAATCATTTTTTTTAGTCAAATGTTTTGTTTACTCGTATTTAGATATGTCACTTCAAATACCTCGTATATTGACAGATAAACAAATATATTAAAAGTTTTCAAAAAAATACACCACAGAATAAGCCTTTTAGAAATCAAATTTGTATATTTACATTTTAATTTTGTTTAAAATTTAAATTGTATAGTGCGTGAAACACGTGCAATGGAAAAACCTTTCAATTTTAGATTATTTATTCAGTTCAGGTATATTTACTCAAAATACTAATACAAAATTGAAATTTTAAGTTATTTTCGATTAAAAGTTCAACTGGGAAGTTTCTACTTGCATGTCATTAAAAGTTAATTAAAAATTATGATTAAAATATTTATTTTAAATTTTAATTGTAATAAACAGTAACGACGTAAATTCTAAATAAATTTTCCTAAATAGGGATTAAAACAGTTTTGAAATTTTTTTGGGGATATCCTCCCCCTCAAAGTACCTCCTTTGAATACATTATCTAACAGGCGATTTAACGCCATCTGGTGGCAACTCTACGAACTATTTGAAGTAGGAAATAAACCCTGTAGTAGGAAGGCAGGAGTAGGAGATGGCAGATCCAGGAAAATACAAGAAAACCAAGACAAATAATGTGTTGTACACCAGCAACAAGTGTTGTTGTGTTCCACTGTGTTTTTCCAAAACTATCAAAGGTGAGATTAGCCTACATTTTTTCCCCAAACAACCTGAACTCCAGCAGAAGTGGAAAAGCATTTTAAGGATTGCAAAGCCCATTACCAAGACGATGTGTGTGTGCAGCAAACACTTCAAGGCATCAGATTTCTTCCCTCATATAGCAGCTCAATATGGTATGTAATGGTTTATAAACTACATGTGTACTGCATGTAGTTGTCATTTTTCTAGCTGAATTCTGTCCATGGAAGTAAGCAAGTAATATATGCATATACTTTTTTTATCCATAAAGGTTTGCTAGAGAATAGACGTCGACTGAAGCCAGGTGTACTGCCATCACTTAATATTCCTTCCTGGCGAATGGAGACACCGAACTGTGATGAATTGGCAAATTATTGCAAAGAGCCAGGGCTGCAATATGTGGTTTCAGAAATTAGGCCTGATTGTGGTAAGTGTGAAGGGCAAGTCTTAGAAAACGTAGGACCCAAACTTCGACAAAGCTGCATATTATCTTGGGGATCTTGTGTGAAGACTGATACACACAATTTACATAGAAAGCACGCATGAACGTGATTACGTGCTTCTATTAGAAATCCATGGTCAAATGAATTGGTTTTCTGTGGAGTTTGACCATGATTGATATATTCGGAGATTACTATATATTCTATCGGAAAATAAGCCAAGATAAAGTTTAGTGCAGAAACTTGTCTTCATCAATTGCTTTTATTAATTCACTCAATATTTATGCTTTCAGATCTTAACGGCAGTTGTCGGTCTCGACATTCATCAGATGATGAACAGACAACAACAAAGTCAATATTTGCTAATTTTCCAATTGACACAGAATACGTAGACGATGCAGCATGTGGGACTTCTGCATCCAACTGCAGTTCTGATCAACTAAATTTAGATGGTATTTAATTTATTTAGTAAAATCTCCATTGATTCCATATTTATTTGGAATTTTCAAATCCATACATTTTTAATTTTATCAGACAATCCTGAAACTCTGCCATTCAAAAGTAGAAAAGCTCAGTCGGAAGAATATATGGAATTGATTGCCATGATGAAACAGATCAAAGAAGAAATCTCGGTAAAGTCTACTTTTCAACCCCAAACCTCAGATGAACATTATTGTATCAGCTTGAGTAAGAGACTTTCAAAATTAAGCGCCTGTGATAATGCATTTGCCAAAATGAGGATAGAGCAGGTGTTGTTTGAATTGGAATGTGCAGATAGTTAATAAAATATGTGTAAATTAATTCAATTAGATTTTTCTTCCTTTTAGGCATTAATTGTGCTCAGTGCCCACCAAAAAAACATTTTTTACATGGAAATACAGCTTAAAATTACCTAGTATATGACCATACCTTTTGAAGTCAAAAATTCGTGGATAACTCTAAATGGACCAGATCTTATAACTGCATCTAAAAATGCTTCCATTTCATTTCTCTCGATTGCTGTGATTTCCTCCCTCTTGGAATCATCGGCAATGTAGTTATCAAATAATGACATCAAACCCTTGTAAACTGGCAAGGTGGAGATTTCTTTAGGAATGGCGTTACATAGTCTGTTTTTACAAATAAGAGGGTTAGAATTTTTATAAATTGTCTGTATGCATTAGTTTTTTAAATACTTACGGGTCCGGTGCTTGGTCCACCTTATTCCTACTAACTTTACTTTGCAAGTCCAATCCAACTTGAACTCTGTCCTTATCACTGTTCCATATTTGTTGTCCAATAGCAAGTATTTCGTCGTCGCTTATAATATTGTTAGCTACCGTTGTGATAGCATTTTACAGATTTATGAGTTGTTTTTGACCATGAAAATATTTAAGCACATTCAATACACTTTATGGAAAGTGAAGTAATTAAGGGGTTATGATGAGGTGATATAGAATGTTATAGAATAAATTAAAATTGCAGTTAAGGATATATAACTGCATGCACTGAAATTTTATTTTTTCAACAAAAAAGAGGGCATTTTGAAAATACGTTTTTGAAAGCTAGCTGTCGTAGTTGTACCTTTTTTAAATTGGTGATGGCTAATTCCTTTAAAAGCTCTATATGTTCTATATAACAGCAGCTTGAAAAAAATCTGATATTGCATGTAGAAAGTCCTGTTCTTGATTTGCACGATATTGAAACATCAACCATTTCTAATGGGTGCGTTTGTGGAATTTAATTATCGATCGCAAAGTACATTATAAGTGACATATTCTTGTATGCCATCTTTTATAGCATGCAAGCATGGAGGGAAAGTTCGTTGACGTAAAATACAGTACCGATTAAATATCAGCTAGCTTTCTTGCCATGCATTTGTGCTATGTAAGGTTGCCTACTCCCAGTGCGCCCTCAGAGCTATAGCTAATCAGCGCCCTCCTGGCACTTGTTCCACCCCTATCTTCAAACTTTTAAACTTTAGTTCTGACATTGTTTCATCAATGATTGCTTTCGGCAGGTGATTTTTCCCATTATATGTAAACTTTTCCATCTGGCCTCCAAACTCATAACTCAGGTAATTTCCTATAATCTCAGATAAACCCCTACCCCATTGAATCCCACCTTGAAAGGGGCCTGCAGTGATAATCAATTAAACTTAAATTAACTACATGTATATGATTTTTAATATCAACCCCCTCCCCTTTCCTAAAAAAAAATGTGCACTAAACTGCGCTTTAAATTTTGTTACAAACGATGTGGACACCCTGTATACTTTTATTTTGGAGAAGATGCACCGATATTAGAGAGTTTGAGCCAGCCAACGTTAACGAAACGATGACGAGAAACAGCGCTGGCGGCCCGGAATGACACTGAGAGCCGCTGTTTCTCGTCACCGTTTGGTTAACGTCGGCTGGCTCAAACTCTAATATTAATTTCACTGCTAAAAGCGCTAGTTCGCGATGCCGGCGAGCGTTCTCCGTTCCCCGGAAGCAGCGCTCGCTCGTAACCGGAAGCGCTCTTTCCGCCATGTGCGTTAAGAGCCCTAAGATGGCGTCTTCTCCTCCGAGCGTGTGTGTATATAAACAAGGAGGAGGCCGCACATGTCGGTGGTGCCTAGGGTTGCAAAACGCGGAGAGTTAAAAAGAGCGAAGGAGGGAGGTAAATACCTTTAAAAACATAGCCGCGAACATGTCCGTTGTCAGCCCGCGGCCTTTTTTTTTGTGTGCTTCTTCTTCTCTCTTGGGCCCCTTGCGCTTGCGTGCGATGGAGAGGCCTACTTTTCCCTGCTTTTCCCCACTTTTCCCCCCTTATTACACGGGGAATAAATTTCGGAGAGGCGCAAAATCAGGGCGGGCTGAGGTAAAGAGGAGAGCGGCTGCTTTTACAGACTAAAGCGCCGAAGCGAGGGACGGCAGCGCTCAAACGAAGCGTCTCTTCGCCACTCCGGGCGCAGGAACCAGCAGCGCACCTTCTGCGTCTCTTTTAGACCTCGAAACGACAGAAATCGGACGAAAAACGAGCCGAAAAAGGCCCAATTCGTCAAAAGTCAGTCGGGACCGAGACACCTGACGGTATCCGTAGGCTGTACGGGACCTTCGACGGACTCCGTACGGAACACATCCGCGGCGTTCCATCGCTTTTTCGAAGTTTTCCTTCTTCGGACGGTTTTTCGCCGTTTTCGACCGCTGTTTTCGGACGCGTCGTGACCGCTGCCATATCACGTTGCCGCGGGATGCGAATCGGCGCGTTTTCAGGGCGAAAATTCACCCTTTTTCGGCCTTGAAAAGCGCAGCCCCCGCGCCAAAGGTCCTTCGTTCGGCCGCCATCTTGGGGGAGAAGGCGAAGACAGCGCCACCTGCCACGAACGTTCGCGGTTTTTTCCCACCGAAACAGTGCCGAAAACTCACCCGCTCTCGAGGATTTACGCATCGGACCAACTCCCGAAACACCTCGGACGAAAAACAGCCCGAAAAAAACCATCGTTTCGAGCCGTTTCGGGACGAATTCAAGGTGGAAAAAATCCGCGGCGATCCCAGCGCCACCTTCGTGTTCCATTCCGTGGAACGCCCATTTTTCGGAACTGTTGCGCGTGCTGCCGTGGTGTTCGAATAGCCGCTGGAACGACGCCATCTTGGACGGAGGGTTTTCGCCGCAAGTTTGCGGGCGTTATCAGGCGGAAAAAGTGCCGAAATTTGGGGAAAATAAGCGGGATTTTTGTCCGGCTCGCGTTTAACGTCGTCGGACGTTTTGGTTTCGCTTTCCCGCAATTCGTGGCGGTGGTTTTAACTCGACACCGCGTTGTTTCGACGCGAAGGATTGTGGGATTCGTGACGTCATATCCTGCACGTGCTCCGTGAATTTAAATTGGCTCGATTTTGGCCGTTTTTATCCAATTTTTACGCGTTTTTACCCATTTTTGCGACTCTTCCTCCCCCCCAACTTAATATTTTCAGTCGTATTTACGACTTTGAATCCTCGTTGACACGCGGGACTCCGAAAACCGTAAATTTCGACGAGTTACGAGATTATTTCTTACGAGATCCAAGATGGCGTCCGCGCGCTTTTTCACCCTTTTTTGATTATTTCGACCCGTTTCTACGAAATATCTAAATATCTGGCGGACGTAAGATTGCCTAAATTCGTCGTTGAACGTTCCGGGAAATTCCTGCAAGATACGGGACCTTCAAAACGTAAATCTCACCCCTCTCCAACCCACCAATTTCCGAAGAATTCCAGGTGGTGGCGCTGCTTATTTACTTAATTTTTTTATTTTATTTCGGGGCTTTTTTTGCCAAAAATCCGCGGAGGAGGCGAGAGGAGCACGTGTTCCCTCGTGATATAAATAATTGGGACCTGCTTCGCATTTCAAGCGAGACATGACGGTACACCTTCCCAGTCAACTCCAACATCGGCACCCGTCTTGAGACAGCACTTGCACTCCTTTTGCAACTTCAGAAAAACTTCAGAAAACTGCACTGTCTTCAGATTCATCATCATCATCATCATCATCATCATCATCATCATCTTCAGAAGTCTTCGGAGTGATCATCAGCATCAACATCCTTAGAGATCCTCTTCAGAGTGATCATTATTTGTTAACTTCAGAAAACAACTTCCAGAGTGAATTTCTTCAGCAGCGTCTTCATAAAAGGTCAGTGTGGTCGAGGTGATCATCTTCAGAAAACTTCGGAGTGATCAAGATCGACATCACCATCACAAGACAACATTTTCAGAGTGAAAACTTGAGAGACTGAGAAGAAAACTTCAGAGTGATCATCGTCGTCATCATCATCATCATCATCATCTTCATCTTCAGAGAACTTCAGAGTGATCAACTTCAGAAAAGGCCAGTCTTCAGAGTGATCATCATAATCATCATCTTCAGAAAGCCCTTTCAAAGTGAAAATCACCAACTTCTTCAGAAAACTTCAGATTGATCAAGATTGTCATCATCATCACCATCTTAAAACAACACTTTCAGAGAGAAAATCATCGCTGTCTTCCATCTTCAGAGTGATCATCGTTATCGTCTTCAGATAACTTCCGAGTGATCAGCTTCAGAAAGCCCTTTGAAAGCAAAAATCACCGTCTTCATCTTCATAAATCTTCATTCTTCAGAGTGATCATCTTCATTCTTCAGAGTGATCATCTTCATCATCTTCAGAGAACTTCAGAGAACTTCAGAGCGTCCAAGTAAAGATCACTGTCTTGATCTTCAGAAAAGGCCAGTGTCATCAGAGTGATCATCTTCAGAAATCTTCAGAGTGATCAAGATCATCATCACCATCTTAAGACAACACTTTTAAGAGTGAAAATCACCACTGTCTTCATCTTCATAAAACTTCAGAGTGATCAACTTCAGAAAACGCCTTCCAAGTAAAGATCACCGTCTTGATCAACAGAAAAGATGACCAATGTCTTCAGAGTGATCAGCATCACAAGACAACACTCCGAGTGAAAATCATCACCGTCTTAATGTTCAGAAAACTTCAGTCTTCAGAGTGATCAACTTCAGAAATCGCTTTCTGATGAAAAAATCACTGTCTTGATCATCAGAGAAGTTGAGTGTCTCGAGAGTGATCAACATCTTCATAAAACTTGGAGGTGATCTTCAGATAAGTCGAGAGGGATCGAAACCACCTCGAGAGCGTCGATGTTGCTGGCGATTGTCGCCGAGTGTCCATCGTGTTGACATCATCTCGCCTGTTGACCTTTGACCTCCCGTGTCCGAGTGAATGCGTCGTAAGCATGGATTTGAAGGTGGTTCTGGTGGCCGTCTTCGTATTTCTCATGTGTCCAGTCAACGGACTTTGGTGGTGAGTTCAAACATCTTTATTACATTCACACACAACCGTCCGGCATTTTTGGCTTTTCCGGTGTATTTTCAATGGGCTTTTTCATCGATTCTAAGGCGCACCTCGTTTTAAAAAGGTGCTTGAAAGGTGGCGAAAAGCGCCTATTAAGTCATGTACAGTCGAAGGGAAAAGTTGCTGGATACATGTATCCGGATACTCGGATACATGTATCCGGATACTTGGTTACATCGATGCTCTACGTCTATATGTATGTTGCCAATAACTTGTAACTGGATACGTGTCAATGTTTCCTGTGTCTGCATACGTGTTGTATCTGGATACATGTATCCAGCTACTTGAATACATCGCTGTCTCATATATCTGGATATGTGTAACCAAAAAAAAATCTTTGGATACATGTATCCTTTCCTATGTCTGCATACGTGTGGCCTAACGTGTTGTATCCGGATACATGTATCCAGCTACTTGAATACATCGTTGTCTCTTATATCTGGACACGTTAACTTAAAAATCTTAGGATACATGTCTTCGGATACTTGGACACATCGCTGCTTCACATCTACTTATATGTTGCCAACAACTTGTAACTGGATACGTTTGACCTAACGTGTTGTATATGGATACATGTATCCAGCTACTTGAATACATCGTTGTCTCTTATATCTGGATACGTGTTACTTAAAAATCTATGGATACATGTATCCTTTCAATCGGCAACATCGTTGTCTCCTCTATTTGGATACATGTATCCGGCGACTTGTCAACATCGTTTGTCTAAATTAGAGGACCTATCCTAAAAAATCTATGGATACATGTATCCGGCGATTTGTCAACATCTAAATTTGAGGACCTATCATAAGTCCTATTACTACCGTTTGTGCCCTTAGGGCTTTTACGAGCCCTTCGTGGATGCGTTTTTGCCCCTCCCCCTTCCATTCTCCAGCGTGGCCCTAAAGGTATTTCTGGCTGTTTTGAGGCCTCTGGCTATCATTAGGACCCACGTCTCTTAAGTGCATTGTTGTCATTCCACCCGAGGCCCTTATGAAAAACAAGTGGACAAGGGGTCATTAATGTATTTGGGCCTCGTGGGACCCAAATCGTGCATTCCTTATATATTATACCACCCATTGAGGATAATCAGAAAACCCGCTTATTAGGACCACACACGCAAAGGGCCTAATTTGTCGGGGCACCCTCGAGTAAGGGCTAAAATTGTAAAGGCACACCGCTTCGTCGTTAAGGGGCTGGTTGGTTTTTGAGTTGGTTTTTGAGAGAGAGGCCCTTGTCCGGTGTCTACCCTCCTCCAAAAGCCGGGCAAAGGGCTTAGGGCACCCACCAGGAGGCGCTGAAGCGGAATGAGAATGTGGTTTTTTTGAAGGAGGAGGAGGAGGGGTAAAATAAAAAGCAGCTCAATTTGTAAGCGTTTTGTAAACGCCGTCATTCGAAACCCGAATTACATGAGACCCCGCTGTGCCCTTTGTAACCTCCCGCGGTCCCCCTGGGGCCCAAAGCTGTTCGGATTAACGATAGCGAAGGTTAGAAGAAGAAGAAAAAAGCACCTCTTCTATCTTAAATGACTTAAGACGTCTTCATTACCCTCCTCCTCCTCCTCTCCAGTCTCGAGCCATGCAGTGAAAAAGAAGCCCCTCTTTTTAAGTGAGCCCTTTTGTGTTTTTCGGAGGGACCCTTTTTTGTGTGAGTCGCCCCTTTTGTGTTTGGGACCCAGGCATTAAGTGATTTGTGACGCGGGAAATTAACTTGTTTTACGCACTTTTTTCTTGTCTTCATTTGCCCCGCTTTTAGTTTTTTTTTACCCAAACGAAAATTTGAGGGGGAAATAAGACCCAGAATGGGCTTTGGGCCCTGGCAACCGTCTTAAGTTCTATTTATTCCATGGCAACCGATTACGTGTTCCATCGTCGCCATGGCAACCGATTGGTGTTCCAATGTCGCCATGGTAACCCTTTGGTGTTCCATTATTTCCAAGGCAACCGACTGGCGTTCCATCGTCGTCATGGTAACCGATTGGTGTTCTATTGACACCATGGCAACCGATTGGTGTTCCATTATTTCCATGGCAACCGATTAAATGTTCCATCGTCGTCATGACAACCGATTGGCATTCCACTGTCATAGCAACCAATTAAGTGTTCTATTGATTGGTGTTCCATTGTCGTCATGGCAACCGTCTATGTTCTATTTATTCCTTGGCAACCAATTAACTATTCTATCGTCGTCATGGCAACCGATCGGTGTTCCATTGTTGTCATAGCAACCAATGAGTGTTCCGTTGTCGTCATGGATTGGTGTTCCATTGTCGTCATGGCAACCGATTGGTGTTCCATTATTTCCATGGCAACCGATTGAGTGTTCCATTATTTACATGGCAACCGATTGAGTGTTCCATTGTCACCATGGCAACCGATTGGTGTTCTATTGTCGTCATGGTAACCGATTAAATGTTCCATCGTCGTCATGACAACCGATTGGTGTTCCATTGTCATAGCAACAGATTAAGTGTTCTATTGATTGGTGTTCCATTGTCGCCATGGCAACCGTCTACGTTCTATTATTTGCATGGCAACCGATTAAGTGTTCCATTATTTCCATTGCAACCGATTGGTGTTCTATTGTCGTCATGGCATCCGATTAAGTGTTCTATCGTCGTCATTGCAGCCGACCGGTGTCCCATTATTTCCATGGCAACCGATCGGTGTTCCATTTTCACCATGGCAACCGACTGGTGTTCCATTGTCGCCATGGCATCCGATTGGTGTTCCAATGTCTGCATGACAACCGATTGGTGTTCCATTGGCGTCATAGCAACCGATAAAGTGTTCCATTATTTCCATAGCAACCGATCGGTATTCTAATGTCGCCATGGCAACCGATTGGTGTTCCATTATCTCCATAGCAACTGATCGGTGTTCTAATGTCACCATGGCAACCGATTAATTGTTCCATCGTCGCCATGGCAACGGCGCTTGTGTTCCAAGTATGTGAAATGAATTAGGGAGTAAGATATCGATTTGTGTACGAGTTGTGTTGTGTGTATAATTGTTTATCCGCGTCTGTTACGATTCTATTGTTTGTTTTTCGTTTCCTGATTTCGTTCGCTGGCAGATTGAGAAACACCTTGAAATTTCCTCGCCGCTTGACGTCCCCACTTCCAAAAACACGAACAAACATTCGGGCAACTGTTTGCGGGAACATAAAAACATGTACGCACTTTTTCCCCCGCAACCACTACATTAAATAAACATTTTAAGTGTCCGAAATGCACCTGGCTCAACATGTTTGTACGAACGATGAAAGTTTCCACCGAGTGTTTTTGAAACTTTTTTACAAACAGTGGTGTAATAACTTTTATACAAACAATGTTGCTGAAACTTTTTTAGAAACAGTGTTTTTGAAACTTTTTTTTACAAACTGTTTTTGAATGTTTTTAGAAACAATGTTGCTGAAACTTGTTAGAAACAATGTTGCTAAAACTGTTTTACAAACAGTGTTTATGGAAACTTTTTTTTTACAAACAGTGTTTTTGAAACTTTTTTACAAACAATGTTGCTGCAACTTTTTAGAAACAGTGTTTTTGAAACTTTTTTACAAACAGTGGTTTTGTAACTTTTATGCAAACAATGTTGCTGAAACTTTTTAGAAACAGTGTTTATGGAACTTTTTTTTTACAAACAGTGTTTTTGAAACTTTTTTTACAAACAATGTTGCTGAAACTATTTAGAAACAGTGTTTTTGAAACTTTTTTACAACTATGTATACAAATACATTATAATTTAGTTAGTATACATGTATACGAGAAAGAGACTTGTCCAAATTATACATGTATACTTCAGCAACTCTACGTGTATACGAGTCTCAAACACTGAAATACCCAGTTTCTGTTATGTATACAAATATATTTATGCATAATTTACTTTATATACATGTATACAAACATAACATGGCGCAGTTTACCAAATTATACATGTATAATTCAGCAACTATACGTGTATACGAGTCTCAAACACGAATATTTTCCAAATACACAGTTTCTATTATGTATACAAATATATTTATATATAATTTAGTTAATGTACATGTATACAAACGTACCATCGCGCATTTTACCAAATTATACATGTATAATTCAACAACTATACGTGTTTCAAACACTGTTAAATATATATATTTTCCAAATGTATAATTTCTATAATATAAAAATATGTATAATTTGGTATAATTTAGTTAGTATACATGTATACTAGTAAGCGAGGCTCGTCCATAAAGTCCGCCTCTTAATAAACGTCCATATTAGCCTACTAATGTTAATCCTATGGGGCGAGGGTCGTCCATAAATTGCCCAATTTATTTTTTCAGGTTATTTATGTGTTTTTTCTCATTCTCCGACTGTTTTTTTCACCTTTTTTGTTATATTCTGGCGTTTGATGCCCTAATAAATAGCTTCGTTGTCCCGACATTACCAAAATGAGCGCCCTTAGGCAGAGGGCAACACCTGAAACCCGTTTTCAAAGCCTACCTTTTCTGTATTATTAACTTTTGCCGAAGTTTTTTTTTTTAAAAGTTCCTCACCCTAATTTTCTCTCCGTTTTTGGCTGCTTTTACAGTCTTTCTTTTACTTCTTCTTCTTGTCTTTTAATGTTTTTGGCACATCATAACCCCGCCCTGATCCACCAGAGGGCCTTCATTACGAAGATCGATTCCGCCATGTTTTTTTTTTCCAACTAATTTTCGTGTGAGAGGGTGTTACTCTTCATAACCGACCATTGTACATGTTCGGGAGGCAGGGCCCGACACCTAAATTGACCCCTCGCCCTGTGAGGTCCGTTCTCGGACGGTCCAGGGGGCGCTGGCAGCCAAGGACTGCATGAATAGACTTGCTCTGGACACGAGGGGTTTTGACCGTAACTCGCCTTCTGTTGGTCGGATCAAGACGAGATTTGTACTAAACGATAGATTATTCAGTCTACAATAAGTTACTTACTTACTGATTTTTATGTAACTTAAGTCGTTTTCGAGTTATAGCTGATCAAAATTGGTGAAACGGTAGGCCTAATATCCTGGAATGGATTTCCGATAATTAGGGTTTTGACCGTAACTCGCCTTCTGTTGGTCGGATCACGATGAAATCTGTACTAAACGATAGATCGTTAAGTTTACAATAAGTTACTTACTTACTGATTTTTACGTAACTTAAGTCGTTTTCGAGTTATAGATGATCAAAATCCGTGAAACGGTAGGCCTAATATCCTGGAATGGATTTCCGAAAATTGGGGTTTTGACCGTAACTCGCCTTCTGTTGGTCGGATCACGACGAAATTTGCACTAAACGATAGATCGTTAAGTCTACAATAAGTTACTCACTTACTGTTTTTTATGTAACTTAAGTCGTTTTCGAGTTATAGCTGATCAAAATTCGTGAAACGGTAGGCCTAATTCCTGAAATAGATTTCTGATCGTAATTGGACCTGTTACGTGGGTGGTCCTAATATCCGGTGGTCTAATTATCCGGTGGACTGATTATCCGGAATGTACATTTTTTTTTATTGCCCTCGTTTTTCCAAAAAAAAGTTTTTGGCAATTAGTTAAATTTAACGATTTTTGAATCTTTTTTTTGGTATTTGTGACAAAAGGAAGTTTGAAATTTTTGGTGAAAAAAGTTCAAAAATTAAAAAGTTGAAGTTTTTGAAAGATTTATGAGATGCTTAATCGCGTGTTTATGACATCTCTTAATTTTCATCGATAGTTTTATGAGATTTTTTACTGAAAAACATACAAAAAAAAATTGAAGGAAAACTTGAACAAAAACTTTTGACAATTTGAGAAATAATGAGCGTTTTTGTGCAACGGGAAATAACTAATTTTTAATTTATGTCTTAAATTCAATAAAAATTTAAATGTCTAAGAATTGCAAATTATAAAAGTTTTCTCTGAAATCCTGCGGTTTTTTATTGTTTATTTATTTTTTATAAGCCTTTTTTTAAAAATTAAAGTTGTATACGATTTTCCACTTGGTTGAATATTTTGTAAATTTAATCGCTACTTAAACTAGTTAACGAGCGATAAAACATTTGAAAAAAATATATTTTTACAATTATATTTTATTATATTTTATTAAGTTTAATTAATAATTTTAGTATAGTTTGCATAGTTTTTATTGTTATCTTGGTATCAAATTTTAACCAAACATGTCAGTTCAGAATTGATGCGCTTCTTCACGTACATTCTTGGCGGTAAAGTCGCAATTTTATTTCTATGAAGTAAAGATGACTGAAATTGATGACTTAAACAGCCAGGACTAAATTATGACTAAGTTCAAGTCAAAGATCCAATACTGCTGACTGTAATGGATCATCAACCATCCAAGACTGATGACTAACCAGTCAACAGTCCAGACTGAATGATGACTAACCAATCATCAAGCATCCAAGACTGATGACTAACCAATCAACAGTCCAAGATTGATGACTAACCAATCATCGACTATCCAAGACTGATAACTAACCAAGTATCTAAGACTGTTGACTAACCAATCAACAGAGCAAGACTGAATGATGACTAACCAATCATCAGCCATCCGATATTGATGACTAACCAATCATCAATCATACCAGACTGATGACTTAAACAATCATCAACCATCCAAGACTGATGACTAACCAATCATCAAGCATCTAAGACTGATGACTAACCAATCAACAGTCCAAGACTGAATGATGACTCACCAATCATCAAACATCCAAGAGTGATGACTAACCAATCAACAGTCCAAGACTGATGACTAACCGATCATCAAGCATCTAAGATGGATGACTAACCGATCAACCATCCAAGACTGATGACAATCATTTAGTTATCAGTCACGACAATATATGCGATTACAAGTCGTTAGCCTGGTCAGAACTTGGCGAGTCGCTGGTTAGGTCTCCAGCGAACGTGCCCATCTCCGCAAAAAAGCAATGGGCCTATACCGCACGAATTACCACGAAATAGATTTCCTTCAACCTTCCAGTAATCACTCCCCCAAATTTTGATTGTTAGTTGTTGAATAAGGTTGTCAACAGATGGCGCCTTAGTTTTGGGACCCCGGTGTTAAATGGGCCGAAGATGACGTTGCTAAAAGTGCCTAAGCGCAGTTTCAGCGATGGCTCAATTGGAGTTGAATGAGGTTGCGAAATGCTTAATCTCCCCGATTGGCGTTTCATTCATCGCGCGAGGTTCGATTCGTCCCGGGACAAAAACGGGGACAAAAAGATGATGAGCAGGCAAATCCGGTGGAGCGCAAACAAACATTTGCACGGAATCACAAAGGGTGACCCGTGCATCGTGCCCTACCAAAATGGAGGCACAAGACCGCTATTAGGGCGCTTTTCACGCTCCCAATTTCAAAATTCTATAAGGTCTTTTAACGGTGGCGCTGCTGATGGGTCAAAGGGCTTCGCACTTTTATAAAAAATGTTTCACCCAAATTTGTGCTACTTGTTGGCAAGTTAGCGAATCTGGATTTCGGAAACTTTCGGCATAGACCGAATGGGTTTGCAATTCAAAGGGCTCAGTTAAAAAATTACTAACTATATATAACTTAACCTAGACTAACTTGCATAATTAACTTAAACTTGCTTATTTTGAACTATAGCCGGTCCTAGCTAAACTTAGTCTAGACTACTCTAAATTAGTCTAACGTAATGTAAACTGGCCTAACTTATACGTTTAACTATATCCTAACATAAGCTATAGCCTAACTTAACTGTATGTAAATTATAGTCTAACCATAGTTAAACTTGTCCAAATTATTGTAATTTAACCTATAGTTAACCTATAGTTAACCAAAATTAGCCTAAATTTAAGTCAATCAATTCTAACTTAACTACATGTATGTAAATTATAGCCTAACCTTAGTTAAACTTGCCTTAACTATATTGTAGTTAACCAATATTATCCTAACTTACTTTAGTGTAACCTAATATAAACTAGTCTAACTTAACTATATGATAACCTAACCTTAGTTAAACTTGCCTTAACTATTGTGACTTAAGTTAACCAAAATTAGCCTAAATTTAAGACAATTTAGCCTAAACTAGTTTTGTCTTACCTTAACTATAACTTAATGTTGCTTGCTCTAACCTAAAGTAGCCTAACCATAACTTAACAGAACCTAACTTATCTTAACCTATCCTAAATTAGCATAAGTTAGGCTTAACTAAGCTAAGTTAACCTAACTATGCTATAACATAAGCTAACATAATGCCAGTCGTATATGTTTATTTTGTTGCCCCTGGCGACCATTGTCTAAATAAACGAGCTTCACTCAAGTCCAAGCAGAAGCCATGCTCAAGTCCTTACTTCACACTATTAACACTCAACATCACTCATGGCCCATGATGAAACAAAAAACACGCTCTTCGCGACCAATCACAGAGCTGCACGTGCTTATTGACAAACAATTTCTTTAAGCCTTTTTTAAGCCTTTTCGCCTTTTTTCCGCTCCAGCGCGTTAAAAATGCAATCAAATTGCGGGGGCACGTTAAAGAAGGCCCCAAGTAAGGTCACACTTAGTCGTGGGTAGGTTTTTCACTATAAATGTGCCGTTTTGCAGCGGCACAGCACACAATTCGACACAAACCCCTTGAAAATGACTAAATTTGTCGTTTGTGACCCTTGAAATGACCCTTGAAATGTGGGATTTGGACGCAGGTGCCCATTCCTTAATTGACCCTTCATCGCCTCGCCTTCTATAATATGCATGGGTGGTTATGTCTTTTTTGTTTTCACCGTGGGTGCAATTAGCACGCTAGGCCTCGTCTGGAGTGATGAGGGTGAGGGTGGCGCACTTTGTGCAAATGGCGCCCTCATAAAAATAACTATGATTTTCGCAACAATTCGCGGAATGTCTCACCCGTCTCATAAAGAGCGTGGGGTCAACGTGGGTCACTCCCATGGCTGGTGACCACACGCGCGGATGGACGCAGGGTGGCACCTGAGCCCTCATTGGCTCCTGGCTCTTATCTGATTAGCATGCTAATTGAAGCACGTTCGCCTTGGATATTCATTACACGAGGAGGTGGATTAGGATTATGGGATTAACGCCGGCCGGGATTAGTTGCTTTTAATCCGATTAAGGGAGATTAGTTAACGGGCGATGACGGATTAAGTCGAGCATTAACAAACAAAAAACACAGGAATTTTAAGACGATTAAAACAGAAAACAAGACGATGAAGACATTTGAAATGTGGACCGATTAAGTGGCGGCGGACGTTTGCTTTTATTAGGACCCTTTTATTGGGACACTTTGGGAAATATGGACGGTCGGACCCGCTTAATTGCACAGCGACCCGGTAAGCCCAAAATGGGCCGGTTTGTGCAATTATCTGGTCACGATTCCGTACAAAAGTTGCGAGTGGGGATTGGGAAATATGTGCGTTTATCCGGTGTGTGCAGTTATCCGGGTTCATATCGTGTACAACACATAGGGCGAAAGTTCAAGGCATGGAGAATATGTGCACTTAACCGGTCATGACTGTATACAAAAGCTGCGAGTGGGGATTGGGAAATATGTGCATTTATCCGGTGTGTGCAATTATCCGGGCTCACATCATGTACAAAACATAGGGCGAAAGTTCAAGGCATGGAGAATATGTGCAATTAACCGGTTACGACTGTATACAAAAGTTGCGAGTGGGGATTGGGAAATATGTGCATTTATCCGGTGTGTGCAATTATCCGGGCTCACATCATGTACAAAACATTGGGTAATGGAGAATATGTGCATTTATCCGGTGTGTGCAATTATCCGGGTTCACATCGTGTACAAAACATAGGGCAACAGTTCAGGGCATGTGTGCAATTAACCGGTCATCATTCCATACAAAAGTTACACGTGGGGATTGTAAGATATGTGCATTTATCCGGTGTGTGCAATTATCCGGGCTCACATCATGTACAAAACATAGGGCATGGATAATATGTGCAATTAACCGGTTGATGCAATTAACCGGTCACGATTCCATACAAAAGTTGCTCGTGGGGATTGTGAAATATGTGCATTTATCCGGTTTGTGTAATTATCCGGGCTCACATGTGCAAAAGTTCAGGGTATGGAGAATATGTGCAATTATCCGGTCTGTGCAATTAACCGGTCACGATTCCACACAAAAGTTGCACACGGAGCTCGTAAGATATGTGCATTTATCCGGTGTGTGCAATTATCCGGGTTCACATCATGTACAAAACATATACAAGGAAAAAGTTGAGGGCATGGAGAAGATGTGCAATTATCCGGTTATCATTCCATACAAAATTTGCACACGGGGCTCGTAAGATATGTGCATTTATCCGGTGTGTGCAATTATCCGGGTTCACATCGTGTATAAAACATAGGGCAATGGAGAATATGTGCAATTATCCGGTCTGTGCAATTAAGCGGGTTCGACTCTACTTTAAAAATTGAAAATATGCATATTATATATTCCAAAAGTCACTACCTCTCTTAATAGCAAAATACAGTCGAACCCGCTTAATTGCACAATGACTGCAAGCCGAAAATGTGCAATTAACCGGTCATAATTCCATACAGAAGTTACTCATGGGGCTCGTAAGATATGTGCATTTATCCGGTGTGTGCAGTTATCCGGGTTCACATCGTGTATAAAACATAGGGCAATGGAGAATATGTGCAATTATCCGGTGTGTGCAATTAAGCGGTGTGCAATTAAGCGTGGTTTGAAGGAAGCCGTTATGGCCACGCGTTTAATTTTTGGCCCACCTGTTTTTGGCTCTTTATGGGAAATTGAGCTGCAAATGTTCCCATAATGTAAAAACGCCCGCTTTTTTGTTGTTTTTTTGGGGTGTAAATTTGTGAGACGTCGGGGGTCCAACTGTTCGGAGCAACTTCTCGAGCAACACGAAATCATTTCAAGCAACACGTTCGCAAAACCAAATTCTCGTGAGATTTTCTCGTTTAAAATGCTCGTAAAATTATTTTTATCAAGAAAAAAAAAAAAAAAAAAAACCAACTCTTTTTTTTATGATTTACGCGTTTGCTTAATTTAACTTCTGGTTTCTGAAGAATTTAAATGCAAAAATTCCTTCTTTTAAACCTTTTTTTTTATTATTTATTTTTTATTTACAAATTTTCAAAAAAACAAGAAAAAAAAAAAAAATAGGAAATTGTTAAAAAAACAACAATCGCAGATGTTTTGTTGTGAAACCCCTTTTTTTCGTGCATAATTTCATACATTTGTTACAGGACGGAAACGCTATAGATATGGGCATACATGTATATATGGGCCATGGTTGCCATGGTCTTTTTTTAGAATTGTTGCCATGGTTACCATGTTCTGTTTACTGTCTGTTGATACGTTCCATGGTTGCCATTTATGTTCTTTTTCTATAGAACCGTTGCCATGACAACCATGTTCTGTTTACTATCCGTTGCTACGTTCCATGGTTGCTATGGATGTTCTTTCTTTATAGAACTGTTGCCATGGATGTTCTTTTTCTAGAAATGTTGCCATGACAACCATGTTCTATTTACTATCCGTTGCTACGTTCCATTGTTGCCATGGATGTTCTTTTTCTAAAACTGTTACCATGGTTACCATGTTCTGTTTACCTTTCGTTGCTACGTTTCACGGTTGTTCTTTTTCTGGAACTGTTGCCATGACAACCATGTTCTGTTTACTATCCGTTGCTACGTTCCATGGTTGCCATGGATGTTCTTTCTTTATAGAACTGTTGCCATGGATGTTCTTTTTCTAGAAATGTTGCCATGACAACCATGCACGTTCTATTTACTTTTCGTTTCTACGTTCCATGGTTGCCATGGATGTTCTTTCTTTAGAACTGTTGCCATGGATGTTCTTTTTCTGGAACTGTTGCTATGACAACCATGTTCCATTTACCTTTGGTAGCTATGTTCCATGGTTGCCTTGGATGTTCTTTTTAACTGTTGCCATGGTTACCATGTTCTGTTTACCTTTCGTTTGCTACATGTTCCATGGTTGCCATGGATGTTCTTTTTAACTGTTGCCATGGCAACCATGTTCTATTTACCTTTCCTAGCTATATGTTCCATGGTTGCCATGGATGTCCTTTTGCTATAGAACCGTTGCCATGGTTACCACGTTCTGTTTACCTTTCCTTGCTATACGTTCCATGGTTGTTATGGATGTTCTTTCTTTATAGAACTGTTGCCATGGATGTTCTTTTTCTATAGAACTGTTGCCATGGTTACCACGTTCTGTTTACCTTTCGTTTGCTATATATGTTCCATGATTGCCATGGATGTTCTTTTTCGCTGTTGCCATGGTTACCATGTTCTGTTTACCTTTCGTTGCTATGGATGTTCTTTTTCTATAGAACCGTTGCCATGGAAACCATATTCTGTTTACCTTTCCATGCTACGTTCCATGGTTGCCATGGATGTTCTTTCTTTATAGAACTGTTGCCATGGCAACCACGTTCTGTTTACTGTCCGTTGTTCCACGGTTGCCATGGCTACCATTTTTAGAGGAAAAACTTGTTTTCTAGCCGTATGCGTCGATTTTAGTTTGTTTTTTGAGTGTGCCGCGCCAATTTTCGAGCCTCTTTAGTGTGCCGTGGGACTTATCAGCGTAAATAAGCCTCTGTTTTGTTTAGTGTTTCCATAAATGCCAGAAAAGAGCGTTATAACGAAACGTCAACAAACCCAAAAGGCAATACGAGGCCCTAAAAACAACACGCCGGCCGCAGGGGGGCGCCACCTGCGACGTCGCGTGTTTTATACATTTAGTAAACACGGGTTGTATGGAAACATGCCCAATAACCCTAATGACCCAAACAACCCCGTGATACGGTTTCATATATGGGCGAAGGTACATGACCTCACGTGGCCTCAATATGTACCTTGATGCCCCTGGGGGCGAATGTGCGGTTTGGGTCCCTCGCCCCATAAATGACAAATACGTAGAACAAGAAGCATGTTTTGTTTTTTTGGGTAAGGGCTCAAAAAAACTAGTGGTCTGATTGTAAAATTGGGATTAAGGGACTAATGCCCTTTAGCTAAAGGGCCCTGGGGCGCCTTTTACACGAAGTTGTATAAAGGTACTGGTTTCGTGACCTGTTTAACTGGACAGTTTTGAATGGGCATGGAACTTATTAAACGAATTTTATATATAGGTACAGTTGGGAAGGTACAATAATATAGTTTGTAACTAAGATGCACTCTTTTCAATGAGCAAAGGTACAGTTGTGCTGCTTTAATTGGTTATACTTAGCTGAAAGGTACAGTTTTGGTGCAATTGCAAAGGTACACATTTTTGACGGGATTTTGGGTATACACATGTATATGCTTCAAGCACATTGGGTACATGTTTATTTGGAGGGTACAACTTTGATATGACACTGGGGGTGCATTTGTGATTGGATTTTGGGTACATATGTTTATTTGCATGGAAGGTACAACTTTGTTATGACATTTGGTACAGTGTTGAAGGTACAGCTTTGACTTCACATTTGGTACAGCTTTGACATGATGTTTGGTATACAGTGTTGAAGGTACATCTTTACAATGACATCATAAGTACAGTCTTGAAGGTACATCTTTGGTATGACATTTGGTACAGTGTTGAAGGTACAGCTTTGACATGACATTATAGGCACAGTGTTTAAGGTACAGCTTTGACATGTATGACATTTGGTACGGTGTTGAAGGTACAACTTTACATGCCATAATTGGTAATGTTGAAGGTACAGCTTTAACATGACATTTGGTACAGTGTTGAAGGTAAGCTTTGATATGACATTTGGTACAGTATTGAAGGTACAACTTTACATGTCATTATATGTACAGTGTTGAAGGTACAACTTTACATGCCATAATTGGTAGTGTTGAAGGTACAGCTTTGATATGACATTTGGTACAGTATTGAAGGTACAACTTTACATGTCATTATATGTACAGTGTTGAAGGTACAACTTTACATGCCATAATTGGTAGTGTTGAAGGTACAGCTTTGATATGACATTTGGTACAGTATTGAAGGTACAACTTTACATGTCATTATATGTACAACAGTGTCGAAGGTACAGCTTTGACTTGTCATTGGAGTTGCATTAGTGAATTTAAGGTACTTGTGACTGGATTTTTGTTCATATAACTGGATCTGGTATGATTTTGAAGGTACACAGCTTTGTCACGTGATGCATGAGGTAGTGTTGAAGGTACAGCTTTGACATGCCATTATAGTTGAAGGTACAGCTTTGGCATGACATTGGGGTTGCATATAGTGAATTTAAGGTATTTGTGACTGGATTTTTGTTCATGATTTTGAAGGTACACAGCTTTGACACGTGATGCATGAGGTACAGTGTCGAAGGTACAGTTTGGAGCCACAGTTTTGTTAAATGTAATTAATCAAAATGGGTATTTCCTTTTTCCTGATCCATAAATCCACCGGTGATTTTTGCCAATTTCTCGGTTTTTTTTTTTTTTGTTTCTCCTAATTTTTTTGTTTTTCCTAATTTTTTTGCACGTTTCAAATGTTTCGCAATTAAGTTTTGTGCAGGTGCACAACTTGAAACCCTTTCTCGTACCTTTAAAACGAAACGATGTCTCATTAGTCTAATTTCCTATACATGCGATGTTTATTTGTTCGTAGGCCTTTTTTTTTAAGCCTTTTTTTGTTGTTTGTAAGCCCGCAGCCATATAAATACCACGTAGTTTCCTTAATGTTATGCACATGGACGACGACGTCGACGATGATTGAAATGTTTAAAAATCGGTTTTAAAAAAAAGCCGATGTTTTTTTGATGTTTTTCAAAACATTTCCATCGCGACGAACGTGTTTATAAATCACACGTGGTTAACCTCACTCGCACCTGCGCCACCTACATTCGACGAAGAGGGCGCTACCGCACATACGCATTTCCGGCTACTTACAAAATAAGCCTTTACTAAAGGGTTAACTGTGTTATAAAGGCCTAACAGTGGTATAAAGGTTTAACATTGTTATCAAGCCTTAGCGATGTTAAAAAACTTGACAATGTTAAAAAGGCTTAACAGTGTTATAAAGGATTGAAAATGTTATAAAGGCTTAGCATTGTTATTAAAGCTTAACATTGTTATAAAGGCTTAGCAATGCTATAAAGGATTGTAAATGTTATAAAGGTTTAACACTGTTATAAAAGTTTAACATTGTTATAAAGGTTTAACATTGTTATAAAGGTTTAACATTGTTATAAGGTTTTATGATGTTATAAAGGCTTAACAATGTTATAAAGGCTTAACAATGTTATAAAGGATTGAACATCTTATAGAGGCTTAGCAATGTTATAAAAGTTTAACATTGTTATAAAGGTTTAACATTGTTATAAGGTTTTATGATGTTATAAAGGCTTAACAATGTTATAAAGGATTGAAAATCTTATAGAGGCTTAGCAATGTTATGAAACTTGACAATGTTATTAAAGCCTAACATTGTTTTAAATGCTTTACAATGTTATAAAGGTTTAACATTGTTATAAAGGCTTAACAATGTTATAAAGGATTGAAAATCTTATAGAGGCTTAGCAATGTTATGAAACTTGACAATGTTATTAAAGCCTAACATTGTTTTAAATGCTTTACAATGTTATAAAGGTTTAACATTGTTATAAAGGCTTGACATTGTCATAAAGCTTGACAATGTTATTAAAGCTTAACTTTGTTTTAAAGGCTTAACAATGTGATAAAGGTTTAACATTGTTATAAAGGCTTAACAATGTGATAAAGGCTTAACTTTGTTTTAAAGGCTTAACAATGTGATAAAGGTTCAACAATGTTATAAAAGCTTAGCATTGTTTTAAATGCTTTACAATGTTATAAAGGTTTAATATTGTTATAAAGGCTTAACAATGTGATAAAGGCTTAACAGTGTTATAAGGGCTTAACAATGTTATAAAGGCTTGACATTATTATAAAGGTTTCACAATGTGATAAAGGCTTAACAATGTGATAAAGGATTGAAAATGTGACGAGGTTTTAGCAATGTGATAAAAGGCTTAACAGTGTTATAAAGACTTAGCAGTGTGGTAAAGGTTTAACTATGTGATAAAGGTTTAACCATTTTGAAAAACATTGCTGACTGCACACAGTCTATAATAAACTGAATCCATTTTAGACTCCCAAGATGGCCGCCTGCACCGCCTCGTACATAACTGAAGCCAGTTGAGCGGCGGCCATCTTGGGACTCCCAAGCATGGCATACAATGTGCCTGGAATTGAGGTGTGTGGCCCAATGAAATGCACCTGGCGAGGTGCTATGCGGGGGCCGGTGGCTTTTTTTGGCAACATAATTAATGAGGTCGAAGCCTAACCTCCTTCGAAGGCTTAAAAACGTCATTTCAGCAGCTTCAGCCTTTTAGAATTAAGCCTCAGCTGTTTTTTTTTTTTTTTGCCTCCCCTTTCTTCTTTAATGAATATGTCAGCTAAAATAATGATGTTGCGAAAGTGATTTTTAAAGGGCAATCACCAAGATTTCAAAAGAAGGTCTCTATAGAAGAAGGTGCGAAGGCTGGGGTCAAATGGGTCATCCGGATTCCTCAGATATGGACGAAGCAATTAACAGATTCTTTCTTGTATTAAAAGTGTTTTAAAAAAAAAATGAAAAAATGAGGGAATTATTAAGAAAATGAGGATGCAAACATGCAGAAGAGGGGGGAGGGGGTGAAAAATGGGGGTTGTCTTTATGTGGGATGAGGGAGGGAAATTCCTGAAGAGGGGGCTACATTTTTTTAATACCCACAGCAGCAGCAACAACAAAAAAAATGAAAATTCCTCCTCCTTTTGATTTTAATTGTGAGGGCCACATTTTTAGTCAACAATTTTGATAAAAAAAATGATGTGTGATGACCCTTGAACGTTTTTTTGTTTTTGTGCTTAGGGCCCTTGGAAGTCCGGTGGTCCTTGATCCGACCCGGATCTGCAAGAAGACACGTAAACTTCGCAGTCGTCAGATGGAGATGTGCCGAAGAGAGCCCAAGGTCATCCTCGAGGTCCAAAGAGGGGCCGAATTAGGAACCAAAGAGTGTCAGTTTCAGTTTAGGTCACGACGATGGAACTGTTCCACCAACAGAAGGTCCATCAGGAAACTACTTATGAGAGGTGAGTTTGCTCGGGTGTATAAGGCCCCAGAAGTTTATAAGGCCATTGGATAGGTATAGAGGCTGAAAGGCCCCAAGTTTGAATTTAGTGGTCACAATGGGGTGGGTGGTATACGTAAGGTGTCTTAGTTGGCTTCGGTGGTTATGGCCCCAAAGGCATTGTGTATATGTTAAGGGCCCAAAGACGTAACTCGTAACAATTTTGCTTCGCAGACACGCGTAAGACCGGCGCGTATAAGGCATTGCTCGGGTGTATAAGGTCCCAGAAGTATATAAGGCCATTGGATTGGTATAGAGGTTGAAAGGCCCCAAGTTTGAATTTAGTGGTCACAATGGGGTGGGTGGTATACGTAAGGTGTCTTAGTTGGCCTCGGTGGTTATGGCCCCAAAGGCATTGTGTGTATGTTAAGGGCCCAAAGCCTTAACACGTAACAATTTTGCTTCGCAGACACACGTGAGACCGGCTTCGTGAATGCGGTGACGGCAGCCGGCGTGACATTCTCGGTGACGCAGGCTTGTAGCGGAGGCCATTTGCAATGTACTTGCGTCCGCAGCCGAGAAGCGGTCAGCGTGGACGCGGGATGGAAGTGGGGCGGTTGCGGAGACAACGTCGACTTTGGCTACAAGAAATCCAGGGAGTTCATGGACGCCAAGCACAGGAAGAAAAGCGACGTTAAGACCCTCGTCATGCTGCACAACAACGAGGCAGGAAGGCAGGTGGGTCCAAAGAGCGCGTCGAGTCGTCTGCAAATGGGTCCTTCTACTCACTCGTGGTGATGCCACACACACAGTTTTAAATTCTGCCATTAACATCACTATATTCAAATATATCTGGATGCCTAAACCACTCCCACTGCTGCTTGGCAACTCCCACTACTGCTAAGCCACTCCTACTCCTTCTAATTCTTCCCCTCTGCCACCAAGCCACTCCCACTACTACTAAGTTGCCCCAGCTTCCATTACTTATGCCATGCATTGCCGCTTCCTCTCGAATACTCCCACAGTTATAAGCCACTCCCGCTCCTACTAGGCAACTCCCACTAATGCTAAGCCCCTCCTGCTCCTTTTAACCCAACCCCACATCCACTCCCGCTACTTCTAGGCAACTCCCACTACTGCTAAGCCCCTCCTCCTTTTAACCCATCCTCACATCCACTCCCGCTACTACTAGACAACACCCACAACTGCTAAGCCCCTCCTGCTCCTTTTCATCCATTCCCCACTGCCACGCCCGCTACTTCTAGGCAACTCCCACTACTGCTAAGTACCTCCTTCTCCTTTTAACCCATCCCCACATCCACTCCCGCTACTACTAGGCAACACCCACTACTGCTAAGCCCCTCCTGCTCCTTTTCACCCATCTCAACATTACCATGAGTAATTTTTCTACCGCTAGACGACTCCTACCATCGCTAACCACTCCCACTAAACCTTTAAAGTGTTCGAAGACACTTGCTGACCATCGTGTTTCTCGGATGTCCTACCCTGATGGCAAGGACCTACTAATCTGTTTGCCTTCTGCTTTTCAGGCGGTGAAGGGCTACATGCGTGCAGCGTGTAAGTGCCACGGGCTGTCCGGCTCTTGCACCACCAGGGTGTGCTGGCGTCGTATGCCACCGTTCCGTGAGGTGGGCAACCGGCTGAAGGAGCGCTTCGACGGTGCTGCCAAAGTCATCCCGAGGAATGACGGCAAGAGCGTGATGGCGGAGGGCATCGGCATCAAGCCTCCCAGCAAGGAGGACCTCATCTACTCCGAGGACTCTCCGGACTTCTGCCGCTTCGACAGGCGCACGGGATCCCTGGGCACGGCCGGTCGAGACTGCCGCTTCGGGTCGCCCGCAGTCGACGGTTGCGAGCTGCTGTGCTGCGGACGTCGAGCCAACAAACTTCTGGTCGTGCACAAGGAGAACTGCCACTGCAGCTTTCGGTGGTGCTGCGAGGTCACTTGTGACACTTGCAATGTGACGCGTACCGTCAGTCGCTGTACTTGACAGGAGATTGACCAACTAACGAACTGATGAAATTGTTGCTACTCGTGCTTCGGTGATGTCTGCTATGTGCCATCCGTCAGTTGCCGCATTTGACTGAAGACTGCTTCTAATTTACCATTGCCTCGATGATATCTTCTATGTGCGCAACTTCGTGCATCAGTCACCGAAGGCTGAGAAGAATGACTGACGGTGGACCGATGGACAATGCCCTTGACTGGGGACTTTTAAACTGACAGAAGACTTATGAACTGCTGCTGCGACTTCTGCTGGTTATGCCAGGGAATTTCGGTTGTTTTGTTCGGTGCATCTGACAGAAGACTGCCTGCCTTACAAACTGACTGCCCGAACTGCAGAGGAAAAAAAAACTGACTTGCTGAAAGAAAATTCGTCAGTTTGTCAGTGACAGTTTGACACGCGAGAAGCACGTCGTCAGTTCGCAGCTTACGAATGAGAAACTTGTGCGCTCGGAAGAAAAAAGCGACGTCAGTCCGCTACAACTGCCGATGCTGCATCAGTCGATGACCATCGGCAGTCATCAGTTTGTGATATATTTTTTGTGAGTGTAAACTGACAAGATGTCTTTCAGAAATGTTAAATGTTAAGTGTCGACTTTGACTTAATTTTACTGTTGTCTTAACTGCTGATGTCAGCAGTCGCCGTAAACTACGTGACTGACGAACAAGAAGCGGAAGTTACCTTCGTTGGTCATCGGTTTAATCCCCGCTGCTGCTGCAGTTAAATTTAATCGTGATTTTAGCCAGTTGTTAATCGTTGTTGCTTCTACGGCGCTATTCCGACCGGCCAAACGCAGCTTTCTCCCGCTACGGTGGCGACGTGTTTTTTGTCGTGGCGTCTGCGTGGCGCCTCTTCGATGACACTCGAGAATGGACCTGGGTCCATTTTTCAGCGTTTTTTCGGCTGATGCTTCTAGCCACACGTTTGTGCTACAAAATTAACATATTTGCAGATCACGCCGCATGTTTTTTTTGTTGTGGCGTCTGCGTGGCGCCTCTTCGATGACACTCGAGAATGGACCTGGGTCCATTTTTCAGCGTTTTTTCGGCTGATGCTTCTAGCCACACGTTTGTGATACAAAATTAACACATTTGTAGCTCACGCCGCATGTTTTCACTCTGTGGCGTCTGCGTGGCGCCTCTTCGACGCCACACGCTCGAAAATGGACTTGGGTCCTGCGTGTTTTCTACACGAGCGGGGGATGTTTTTTAAAGCTTTTTTGAGTGAAAAGACGCTGGTGTGGCCTTAGCTTAACGGACGATTAACTAATTTTAAAAGCTGCGGTTAATCGCCAACGTCGTCTCGCTTTCAAACTATGAATGTTTTAATTCATCTTTGTTTATTTGTTCGTACGTTTATCTTTTTTTTCGTGATGCGTTCGGTTTATTTATTTATTTTTCGTTTATAAAACTCATCCAAATTTTTTGTTTTTTGTTCGTTCGTTCGTTCGTTTGTTTTTGAAAATGAAAAAGTTTCGAAATGCAAAAGTTTGTGTTTGTCTATTTGTACGGACTCGGTCTACACTGTGAGTCATAAAAAAGTAGAACCCAACAAAAATAATCACAACTCGGTGAAAAATGAATCGATTCAATTCAACTCAGTGCCCTACAGTCAGCAAATAAATGCCATATGGTAGAGGGGGTCGTACCCAATTCCAGGGACCATTTCAGGAGAAGCCCCTACGTCAGTTGCGACTTGGACATCATCGTTAGATTGAATTTTTACCAAATCAGGAGTATCGCCATCTTCCGTCGTCTAATCGCGCGCAAAAAGAAGGACCGATAGTAAGCGTATCCGTCCCGGCACGAAGCTCGGTCAGAGGCCCTTTGAGTGATTACGTCTACTCCTAGAGTGCGCGTTCGGTGTTAATATACGGGAAGCGAGATGGGAATTTGGAGAAAGCGTTTGAATAACCCCGTAGATAACGTTTCGCGGCGGGACGGCTCAACGTGCCCCAATTTAGAGAGTGGAGCATTTCTGTCAGCGGAATGTCGATAACTGCCCTTGATGAATCCGGCTGCCCTCCGCTGGACCATCTCTATATCCCGAATATGAACCATCCTGCGAGGGTCCCGAACAGGCGCGCGATATTCCAACATAGGGCGAACCGGAGTTGCGTAGCCAGTCTCCGCTACATTTCACCGCACATTCTCGAAATACGCGCCGAATGAATCTAAGGCGGTGGTTCGCCGCACCGACAATTTTTGTGAAACGGTGGTTCCGAGAGAGGTTTTTGGTAATATAAACTCCCAAATACTCGACGTATCAACGACGGCGAGCCGAACACCATCCAGAAAGTACTCGGGTTGGGAAGTATTCCGGTTGTACTCCGGCAGTCACAAATTTGGGTACTTTCGCATTATCGCCACTACCTCAAATGGTCCATCCCGTTCCTATCTTCCTTTGGTTACTGTGACCTAACCTATTTCTAACTTAACCATAGGTTAGGTTTGGTTAGGTTAGGTTAGGTTATGTTAGGTTAGGTTAGGTTAGGTTAGGTCGAGTAGGTAGGAAGATAGGAACGGAATGGACCATTTGAGGTAGTGGCGATAATGCGAAAGTACCCAAAATTCATTTCAATCGAAATATTTTTAATCGACTTGTGATTTTTTTTTATTTGGTTCTACTTTTTTATGACTCAGTCGTAAGAGAGTTAACGTTATCGTTATCGTTAACGTTGGCTGGCTCAAACTCTAGTATTTTTTTTCACTCCATGTTTTAGTAAGACTAAGTATAAAAAAAACGGTTAAAAGGGCACAAAAAGGTGGTCGTGATGCCTCCCTAAATGTTCTTCTTACAAATTGTTCATTTTTTCAGAGTTTGTTAATTGCAATTACGACCCCTTTTTTTTTTTTTTCAACCCCCCTTTTTTTTTCAACCCCCTTAATTTTTTTTTTGGGGGTGATTTTCGTCCACTGGCTCCACCATTAATTAATTCGGTTGGATTTAATCAGTGGATCCAAGATGGCGTCTGCCCTGGGTGGTCGCCCTCCTCACTACGGCTTAATTAGGCCGGGGCGCCGCGGGAGGTAGCGCCCCCCTGCGGCAACAACACGAAGCTCAACGCTCGCGTGATTCGACTGAGTGACAAGCAGCGACCCCCCGCGGTCAAAACTAATCGACTGGCGGCGTAATTAATAACTAATAGCCATATCACCACCTGTGTGCCGCAGAGGGGCCGCGAGGGGGCCGAGGGGGCGCCGACGGCCCAAAAGGTATAAAGTAGGCCGTGGATGGACCCTATTTAGACTAGGGTTCATCTTATATAGGCATTAAGGACCCAGAAGGGCACATTAATGACTAACAGCCATATCGCCACCTGTGTGCCGCAGAGGGGCCGCGAGGGGGCACCGACGGCCCAAAAGGTTTAAAGTAGGCCGTGTATGGACCCTATTTAGACTAGGATTCATCTTATATAGGCATTAAGGGCCCAGAAGGACACATTAATGACTAATAGCCATATCACCACCTGTGTTCCGCAGAGGGGCCGCGAGGGGGTCAAAGGGGCGCTGACGGCCCAAAGGGTAGGCCGTGTATGGACCCTATTTAGAATAAGTTTGTCCTTTTATAGTCATGTAAGGACCCTATTTGGAATAAGATTGATCATATGTAGTCGTATATGGACCCTATTTGGAATTAGATTGACCATATATAGTCACGTAAGGACCCTATTTGGAATATGATTGGCCTTATATGGACCCTATTTAGACATTAAGGACCCTATTTGGAATAAGATTGGCCATATGTGGACCCTATTTAGACATTAAGAACCCTATTTGGAATTGGATTGGCCATATATGGACCCTATTTAGACATTAAGGACCCTATTTGCAACAAGATTGGCCATGTATGGACGCTATTTATAGATAAGGACCCTATTTGGAATAAGATTGGCCATATGTGGACCCTATTTAGACATTAAGAACCCTATTTGGAATTGGATTGGCCATATATAGACCCTCTATTTAGATAAGGACCCTATTTGCAACAAGATTGGCCATGTATGGACCCTATTTAGACATTAAGGACCCTATTTGGAATAAGATTGGCCATATGTGGACCCTATTTAGACATTAAGAACCCTATTTGGAATTGGATT
>JAUJYV010000474.1:0-40499 GCA_033995625.1 Ophyiulus pilosus | reverse complement strand
TGAAATAAAAAGTAGAACAATGAGCAGTAGGTGTCCATAACGTACTTTACTGTTTGTGTACCCACAAATCGGGAGTACAGCCGAAGTGTCTGTGTGCCCATTTAAAACTTAAATTTTAACTTGGTCTGGAACATATCACCCAAATTATACAGTAGGTCAACGGAAATCCATATATGATATATAACATTCCTTCAACAACTTCCATTTTACTGTAAAAGCATTTTACTGTAAAAGCATTTTACAGCCCTCATCTTAAATTTTGAATGTACATGTAGGCCTATATATACAGAAGAAAACCGTACACGAGGGCCTACAAAAAAATAAACAAACCGATTGAAAACCGTGAAAATAACATATGCATTACACGCAATAAACCTACTTTCTAAATTTGATCACTTGAGGGGCTAGCTGTGATATCCATGCACTTCCAAATAACGTAACATGTAATAGCTGTTACATGTCCTACATGTCTTGCATTGACGGTTTTGACTTTAGGACACCCTTAAAGCCTCTGCCACATGCTACCACGTCTAAGCAAGATTGAGCAAGATCGCGTCATTTCCGAAAACAAAGGAGGGCGAGGCACGTGACCCAGTGCGCCACAGCCGGCACCGGAAATAGCAGCATGAGGAGCATAGAAGATGATAAAAAACGGGGTTCACGATCTCCATAGTGTAAACCAAGACGAGGAATGTGGGCCACTGTTCCAAAGACGTGTTCAAAATAGCATCCACTTCAACAAGAACGCGCTTCTTAACGGTTTCTACCAGGGCACTAACAATTTATATTAAATACAATCTTTGGACGTTCTATTGTATCTCATGTTACATTCAAAAAGTAGGGGCCCTATTGTTCAAAAGGCTCTGCCAAAGTTGCCAATATCAAGTCGTCAAAAAGTTTGTTTTGGAAGATTAACTGATTTTTTATAGTGGGGTTCGATATTACAATCTACAAGTCTTTATTCTTTTAAGCCCTTACTTATTGGTCCATAGCCTGCATGGAAGACTTGGGCAAATTGTACTCATGAGTAAGAGTACTGATTACGATTGTATTGAAATCGTACTCTATAGTATAAGTATAGTACATGTAATCAGTAGTCATATGAAATGACTAATCATACTTGGACAAATTGTACTCTTGTGCATAAGTACTGACCACGAGTACCTGTAGAATCATACTCCATAGTATGAGTAGGATCGTACTCGGACTTTGGTAAACTGTACTCATGGATACCAGTACTGATTACAAGTATGGCGGATTGTAAAAGTATTGTTTAGGGGAAACTCCATTTATTTTAAACACCATAGGTCTTATTATAAGAAGAAACAATTAAAATATTAAGGACACCTATGTAGAGTTGAGAAAAACAAACATTTTTCTAGCAATGAACCTTTGTCTATCTCTTAAAACATGTTAGGTCATGTGATATGAAGTCCCATTCCAAAACTATGGAGAGAATTCGGCACACTTTCACCACTACAGGATAAAAATTCCTCCAAAGAATATTTCAAAAACTTCATCCACCAATGGTTTACAATTTCCATATTCACCTTGACCTAAGACCTTACCGATATTGACCATTTCCCAATAACCAGCATGAGTTGTTTTGAAAGAGGTAGAGAAACCTTGATGGACATTAGGTCATTCAGGCACCTAGAGAACGAACATTTTTCTAGCAATGAACCTTTGTCTAACTCCTAAAATATGTTAGGTCATGTGATAATTAAAGGTCACATTGAAAACTAAGGGTAGAATATGGCCCCCTTTAAGAACTGATGGAAAAGATTCCACCAAAGAACCTTCCAAGAACTTCATCCACCAATAGCGGAATGGAAAACAATGTGCTAACACATTACTGGATTTTGTTTATAACCAAATGAACATGAATTAAACCAGCAGTGAGTCGCGAAATTTTAAAATGACAGGACCTTAGTTCTACGGCGCTCCTATCGACCCACTCCCTCATGCCATTGTGCGAAAAGACCCCAAAGCGGAAAGGAGGAGTTTGGAGTCGACCATTTGCGAAAACATTTTCAAAACGCGTTATTACATTCAGCGCGAAAGATGGGCACTTGGAATCGTCAAGTGCCCCGGAACGACCTGCCTGCAATGCCTACAACACCGGAATCCTGCAGCGCCAAAGATAGGGGCGCTGCGGATAAAGGAAGGGGAGGGATGGAGGGGCGGTCACATGACACACAAATGTCGGTAGTAACATAAATACCAAACGCTGGCATTCATATTCAGTTCTAGAACTTTGGATACAAGCTCTTGGTGCGCCCTGTTTGAAAAAAAATATGGATGTCTATCTGGGAAATGCCATATTCGAACACATCTTAAATTGAACAATTATGGACATTACAGTGGAACCTTGCTTAACGAGCACCTCGCATAACGAGTGATTCGCATAACGAGCAATATGAATTGTAAAAAAATGACTCGCTTAACGAGCGATGTTTCGCATAACGAGTGACGTGGATAGGGGAATCCCCGAATTGTGGGATGGAACTTTTCGGGCCATTGGTACATCAGTCTGTGTTTCGCTTAACGAGTGTTTCGCATTACGAGTAAGACTCTGGCACGAATTAAGCTCGTTATGCGAGGTTCCACTGTATATCCGAGTACATGTCCAAATAAATCTTCCTACGTGTGACATTTCTACTATGTCCATATGCTGTATCTCTATGCCCATACATGTACAGTATATACATGTATATATGGAATTTTCGTTACTGGATTTCATTATGCTTATTACAGTATATTATATCTTATGACTAATACACACTGCATGTTGCATGTTCACAAATATGTTTGTGATATGTGGATGCCCATCAGATTTCCGCAACTAAGTTTCATGAAACTTTTGGCCCAAAAAACGTGTTTCAATGAAACATTTTGGTGATCCATCAAGAGTCGGTGAAGATCAAAGGAAATCAAAGCAACATTGTTTCATGGTTAAGGCGCTCCTACCAAGGCGTTAATACTCCCATAGTCACCTATATAATACGCTTTCTTGCAAACTACGCTTTTACTATAGTGAACACAAAAAAAACGATATTCACCTCGTGGATAGCTGAACGTTATTATAGGTAAGTTTTTACGTTTTTAAGTAAAACAATATGTATATTTTGTGTTTACTATAGTAAAAGCGTCGTCTGCAAGGAAGTGTGGGAAGTATTAACGCCTTGGTAGTAGTGCCTTGACTAGCAAACAGGTTCTCAGTTCGACATGCTTTTTTGATGTGGACAGATACATTTGGACAAACATCAATACAGAAATATGTTCATGAAACACAGTTCAAAAACTTATTTTGCAGAAACTTTGTTTCAGTTGCAGGATACATCCCAGTGTGTACTAAGCATTAGTACTTTTAGCAATAACTTAATAACAAGGCAGAACAGAAAGAATGTACTTTTATTATTTATGTGTCTTTAACTACCATATATGGATAATTGCATCAAATGCCATAAATGCTTTTAGACATATGGTAAATACCACAGATTGTCATAAACGTATGCTCACAGACATGGTGAATATCATATACTGTCATAAACGTGTATGTTTCCAGACATAAATGGAATATGACAAATATTGCTAGATATGGCCCTATACAATTATTCCATTCAGGTGGTGCATATTTCTTGATTAAGTGCTTGTTACACCCATACATAACCAGCGTCACATAATGGTATGAAAAATTGGTATAGGAATTTTCTTTGCATTATCTGTATTGACTTTAGGTCCATGCAAAAATCGATTGCATATATGTTCGCAACACTATCATTATCATTCGAGGTGGAATCATTCTCCGAGGTTGTGTTAAAGAAAATTAAAACAATTACCATGCTCTGCAGATACGGACTGAAGGTTATCGTAGGGCTTAGCATGGTCGTAAAACAAGTAACTGCCGTGGTAAAAGCTGGGAAAGACATGTCTGTTTTAACAAATGAATGTACAGCATAGCGAGTCCTTGACTTGAGCGGATTCTGTAACTTATACAGAGTACAGATCAGAGCAAACAAAAACAGGGTCTCGGAAACAATTTTACGATAATAATTAACCTTCTCGGTTTTCTAATAGAAAACTAGAGGTTTCAGCAACATTTTTTTTGTAAAAAGTGTGTTAACAGCAAACATTTCGGTGTTTGCCCAAGAGGTGTTCCGGATCAAAGGAAAAATTGTTTGCCAGTCATGGCGCTCCTACCAAGGCCTGCATACCATAACGATGAGCACTGTCCGTCGTGCTTTCTAGAACAGACGACAGTTTTCTCCATAGTATACAGACCTTGGTAGGAACGCCATGACCAGCAAACATTTCCTCAGATTCTAAATGCGGTTTTTTATGTGAACATTATGTTTGTGCAAACCTGTTTCTCGAAACATGTCTATCAAAACACATTTCGACAAATAGGTTTGCAGAAGCCCTGTTTCTCGAAATAAGTTGATGAAAATACATTTGAGCAAATAGATTTGCAGTTGCAGAAACTGTTTCTCTAAACATGTCTATGATAACGCGTTTCGAGAAATAGGTTTGCAGAAACTCTGTTTCTCGAAACATGCCTATAAAATACTTTTGGGAAAATATGTTTGCAGAAACCCTGCTTATCGAAACATGTCTATGGAAACAAGTTTCGACAAATAGGTTTCCAGAAACCCTGCTTCTCGAAGCATGCCTACTAAAACACGTTTCGAGGAATAGTTTGCAAAAAACCCCGTTTCTGTTTCTTGTTTGCTCTGATCTGTACTCGGAATTAGACCCACGATCAGCATAAAAAGACGTTTAGACAAATAGATTTGCAGAAACCCTGTTTTCAGCAGCGCCATCTATATAGTGTCAACTTAATTAATAGATGGCGTTTCTAATAATCAGACGCATAGCTCATACCGTCTCTTTTTTTAATAAAAAAGCGGCTATAGAATTTGATAGAAACGCAAAAATTGATGAGAATATATGTGAAAAATACATTGCAGTTGTATCAATAGATGAAGACATAAATAATGGATATTAAGGCTACTTTCTTGGAGCGACCATTTTTCATCATACTACCTCGCCCTTGAGCATTGCTGGACTTACTGAATTTACTTTAAACCTACTGTGCAAGCTAACTCCCAAATCAAATAATTGCATCGACTTTCAGACAAACGTCAATAACAACAACAATAATAACAATAAATAAATAAGATTCCTTGCCTATAAATAATACATGTTGATGTGCTTTTTAAAATTATTCCAGACTTTTGGAAGGCAAACTTTCTAGAATTTCTAAAAAGAGCTGTTTTCTGAAAATATTTGTACTATCCAAGTACACATTTCCATACGGTCCCAATGATGAAAACAATGAGACTAATGAGATTAATAGACCTGCTAATAAGACTAGTGAGGCAAGTAATGGGATCAAATGAGAACCCACTGTCAATGAGATTTAATTTTATGGGATGAGTATCTTTTATAATACGATTTTATGAGTTCTATAAATTTCTCACTGTAATATGCAAATCTTAAAACCAGTTTTTTAACCGAAACAGTTGCAACTTTCAGGAATAATTCAGATAGCTGTTTAATTAATAATTGTCCTGATTAACCAAAATAAACCAACACAATTATAGATTTTTTTTAAAAACTTTGTTAAAAAATATCCAAGCCCATTAACATTGTTTATTCCCTTGGAATGTCCTTTGAATTATCAAGCAACACAAAATGTGCCTTAATATCATTCATGAATATTGAACAAATGCATATTTTTTTAAATCTTCAGCCTTTGTCAAATATGTGTACTTCCAGAACTCGTCAAACTCTGACAACTACAAGTTACAAAAGTTTGAATTGCATCCGGATGGACCAACCGGATATTTGACAGAATATTTCGTCGTAAAAATGTATTTGCATTTAGATATTCGACGATCAATCTCGAAAAAATGCATCAAAAATGAATTTTGCCAATGGATGCTTCCCTACATTATACAGTATAAGAAGCCTATGGCAACGCCGCCGAATTTGTTGTAAACCACTAGAAAAATTTGGGTCTGACGCAGACAAAATGGAAAATTCCTCAACAACAAAAGTACAAAAGGAGTGAGGTCTATAAGCGTTCAATAGAAAGGAAATTGAAAAGAATCGTGATCCCACTGAATCCGCCCGCTATGGTGTTGACGTTCTGTTCTCTCTCCAATATGGCGCTGAGAAATTCCAGCTTAGGGCTATAAACATATCAAGGAAATTGCAAAGTTGTCCCCGTTCTCAATAGGTGGCGCTGCTATTAAGAGGGCGCCTAATTATCATCTAACAGTGTTTTTCAACTCACGGCACACTAAACTAGGCTTAAAATTGCCGCGGCCCATATGTTATTAAACAATAAAACACAAGGAGCCTAACTGATGACAACCAAACCCCATTCCAGGAGAAACTTTCATAGCTTTATAAAATGTAATTCTGGGATTTCCCAAAGTCATGACAGGCCTTGGTAGGAGCGCCATGACTGGCAAAAAATGTTTTCATTTGATCTGGACCGCGAAATGTTTGCTGAAACATTTGAACAGAAAACTGATGAGCAAACTTTTATCATAAATTTGTTTCCAAAACCATGTTTATGTGTTTTTGAAGATATAAATAATTGGAAAACATATCCAACACTTAATTTTAAGTTTATGGTGTTTACCATAATGGTATTAACTTGGAAAAGGTCCATTCAAAAAGGACGTCCCTGAAATTCCTTAAAAATTTTACCCCCTTACATATCCCCTGTCCACACGGTATCCATTTTGTCGTAGAACCCTCCTCCCCCTCATACAGGTCCTTAATTTTTTCGTGAAAAGTAGGGTGGTCCAGAAAATTAATTGATACATACAAAGATTCATTCTATAAATTTACAAGCACCTGTCTTGCTGCCAATTCCATGACATTTTTCAAGATTTTTCTAATTAACGGAAATTTCCAGATTTCGAAAGGAAATTCCAGCATAAAATTGGTATTTAACACAGATTTAGGCATAACACCAGACTTTCTCGAAGTTTAAAAAATTAAAGTACATTTGAGACTGGGAACACATTTTTCTGGTGTCCCTTTCCACTTTCACTGACCTTTAAAACACAAACAGAAAAGTCAAAAACTGAAATATACCATCATTAGTAGACGGACCATAATGGCTCGTCCCTATGTCAGCAGACCCCCCTGCCCCTCTCCTCTCTTGAGGACGCCCTTTTTGAATGGCCCCAAAGTAATTTCCAATTGAACAATCCTAATATGTCTCCTTAAATTTATTTTCCATCATTTAAAATAAAAGAAAAATCATCCGTTTATATTTGGAAAATTAGACAGGCGTTATAATGCAGTAATCATTCATAACGTCGTTTTTTACTTCACCTTGCAACTTCCACGTTATTTTTAATATACTTTAACGTCATTTTTTTTCAAACATCATCAGCAAGCGGAACAAATTGCTCTTCCCTAGGGGAAAATACCTTCAGCAAATAAATTCGTTTGTTAAACCAGGCGTACCATTCTCAAGTTTTTTACTATTGCCGACAGTATATATGACCGTCGCAATTTCATCATCCTCTTACGAAAGTTATTAAGCGCTAATTCCACTCAGTCTCATTAATAATGGAATTTTTTTTTGGGAGCTACGTTTAATTGCAACGAGGACTTAATTTACGAGCGTCTTTTTCACCGATTAAATTCTGATTAATCGGCATCTCGTATGCCACGATTATGGAAATTGGAGAGCAATCCACTCTGCGTTTGTTTGTTTTCATATATATATCTACGATACGATGTGTATAAATCATAAATGTGCAAATGAAGTGTGGGTGTTGATGTCAATAAGAAGGTAGAGCAGAAAACGCATCGATGAAAGAAGTTATTTACAACATGCGAATGCACACGCCCTGCACCAAACCTACTTTTTTGTAAAAGCAAAAGCACAAAAAAAAAGCATATCTCCATCACATGTAAGAAGAATTGAGAGGGGAAACTGGCATGCCTCCAACCAAGTGTCCATTTACAGTGACATGTGCCAAAAAACAAACGAGGTGAAATTGAATCAAAGCGAGAAAACAAAAGGGGGCTAAACGCGGTTCAGATTTGGGAAAAGGTAGGCGAATAATCCCTGTCAGTCTCTTGGAGTTTGGAACACTGTCTGGAGCAACAGTTTACTCAGGCTGGTTTGATGGAAGCTATCAGAAATGCTGGTGAACCACTGTATCGTAACCGCATCAGTAAAAACTGTTGACTATTATTTATTTATAGTAGGGCAGTAGAGAGTTTGAGCCATCCAACGTTAACGAAACGATAACGGTAACGAGAAACAGCGCTGGTGGACTGGAATGTCAAGGACTACCCTATGCGTAGCATGGCATTCCAATGACATTCCGGACCTCCCGAGCTGTTTCTCGTTAACGTTATCGCTATCATTTCGTTAGCGTTGGATGGCTCAAACTCTCTAGTAATTGAGTATATTGAATGAATTTGGGTAACGAGTAAAAGAGAACAGAGTACAAATAGTATTAACGTAATCTGAAATTATGCGCACCAATGTAATCGAGTATGAACAGAAATACTTTAAGCCAGCAATTGAGTATGTTGAAGTAACGATAATAGAGTTTTCGCATGCCAACGTCTCCATACCAACCTTAAATGTAATGGCGGGAAGGGAGGAGCCACGCATTGAACTACCCAATAAACTAACTGAACGTAATGGGTACGCATGCGCTGTTCTTCTCTTCCCGCATTTAAAGTTAAAATAAGTATAAAGACGTTGGCATGCAAAAACTGTCCAGTGAGTAACTGACATGGTGGTTGAGCCCTAATAGGGTGATTGAGCATACCAACGTTTTCATACTCGCCTTAACGTTAGAGGTGGGAAGGGAGGCGCCACGAACTGAACTACTCAATAAACTAACTGATCGTCATGAGTGCGCATGCGTGGTTCTTCCCTTACCGTCTCTAACGTTAAGGTTAAAGTTAAGACGTTGACGTGCTCAATCTCTCTATTATGAATCTATTCATCTATTCTTTAAAAAATCAGCGGTAACGGATTACCGCGGAAATCCGCAGATATATTTGACAGTTTGAGCATCACCTCTTTAAACTTACCTTAACGTTAGCGGCGGGCGGGGAAGAACGACGCATGCGTACCCATTACGTCCAGTTAATCCATTGGGTAGTTCGATGCGTGGCTCCTCCATTCCCGCCGCTAACGTTAAGGTAAGTATAAAGACGTGTGACATGCTCAAACTGTCTATTACATATTCAGTACTTGCAAATTAGGTTTTTGATTATGTACTGCCCCTTAACATTTGCCGCCTGTATACACTCAGGTGTACGCAGTGATTGCCGTGTTCAAGGGGCAGCAATACCTGAATGTACAATAACCCAGTGTAAAAAATAAGAAACCAATCAATATCATGCCGATTTACACAGTTTCTAAAGTTCTAAATGTATGCATGACACCGCTGTGGAAATGCTAAAACAATATACATGTTTCCTTTTCGATTTCTTAAGTGGTTTGCATAGTAAATCCCTCCCTGCCACGCAGAGGCCATTTTTAAATTGAACTGCCACGGATACGGGTCACGAACCTCCCTAGGGGTCCCTAGAGAGGTTTTCAGGGCTTCGTGATCCTGATCCTGACAGCCTTTAAAAGAATGAGATTTAGTAGATTCGCCTACCAACCTATCGTTTAGACATATCAACTTAAGGGGATAAAAGGGCCTTTTAATACACGTCACGATTTCAGCATGAATAAAGGTTTTTGTTAGAAGCTTCTGCATGATTACGAAAATGAACAATGTCTATTATGGATTCATATCTAGCTTCCGCATAAAATAATCTGTTTGAAAATATAGATTTTTCTGTGCAAGATATTCATAGAACCGGAATATTATCCGGAATATATTTGTTAATTTAGAACCGAAAAACAACATTTATTGCTTCTTTACCGAAATGTTTATTTACATTGAAAGAAATTGTTATAAATGCAAATGATGTTTATGTTCTAGAATATTAAAAAAAAGTGTTCCTAGCTCTAAGATGTATTCTTAGAAAACAATGTCTTAGAAAGTTGCATCCAACGAATATTCAGACATGTTATTTCCATATATGTCTAAAAAACATGCATGGCCATATATGGCGTTTCATGTCCAAGTATGGAATAAAAGATTTGATTATATATAATAGAATTTTTACAGGGTGCATAGATTGAAATGCAAAAAAAACGATAAATGTATACTGTATTTGGATGTAACAAAAAATGGGTATCAATGGAGATATATTTACCGGGTAATTGCACAAACCGGATAAATGCACATATTATTACAAACCCCATTTGAAACTTTTGTATGAACCATTTTGTATGGAACTTATGTTGTGACCTGATATTTGCATAAACCGGTAAACTGCACATTTTCGACTTGCCGAGTCGCTGTGCAATTAAGCGGGTTCGACTGTATTGAATTTTCCTTATACTATATAGTATATCCAACTGTGACAATTTTTTCACCCGGGTCTGTAATGGTAAAATATCGATGATACATTTAATATAGCTTTGCACAAATAGAACTGTCGCTGATGTGTCCCAGTGCACAAAAGCCATATAAGGGCATACACGCCCATAAATGGCATTATAGCCAATACATAACCATACACGCCTATTATATGGCATGTATGTCCCTATATGACTGTATATATCTCTGTATTTGGTCATATTAGACAGTTTTAGCATGCCAACGTCTTTATACTAACCTTAACTTTAATGGCGGAAAGGGAAGACCAACGCATGCACATCAATTAGGTTCAGTTAGTTCATTGGGTAGTTCAATGCGTGGCTCCTCCCTTCCCGCCAATAAAGTTAAAGTACGTATAAAGACGTTGGCATGCTAAAACTGTCTATTGTGTCCAATAATTACATAATTTTTTATATGGCCACATATGACCCATTATGTTATCAGACACCATAGCATAGCCCTATATAATTGTTTAAACTTAGGCACATTTAACCACTTTGCAATACTGTAGCTTTTAAATGGATTTGATTCGCAAAAACACCATGGTGCCTTTTGTTAAAGTGACCTAAAATTTTCTTCAAATGTTTTGTGAATACGTAGTTTGCACCGTTTTTCCCCCAAGGAGAATAATTTAACTAAAACATCTTTTCCCGTTCATTTTTTTTTTTTTCCAACGGCATAGCAGCAACTCGATATTTCTTTTTCATGATGTATTTGGAACGCGTTTAAAAATAAACGTAAACTTTAATTCGTTTTCGGAAACAATAGCTGCAAGAAAAGAAGCGAACAGTTATCCCCTATGGAGCCATAAACTTTGCCAGCACGTTATTTCGTTGAAAACCGGATTATCTTTGAAGATTTTAATATTGCGGATATGTGTTCTGTGAACGTGTTCCACCCTGTAAATATATAATGCACGAAATGCAATAAAAATGATTTCATACACGTCATTGGGTAAAAAATGCATGAAATTTTCACAACCTTAAAAAAATACATAAAGGGGCCATGGATGCGCAAATCCAAGTCTTGTACTGTTCTTCAAGGATTCTCTAGAACTGTCCAGGGAACACATTACCTTTCTATTAGCCGAATTAAAATTGCAAATGAAATGCATTTTGGGACTACGATACAACTAATACACCCTCGCATGGAATCTTGTGTGCGTTTATGCAAAAAGCTTGCCGTTAATTTCTTAATCAAATTTGCATACTGCTTACTTTCTTACAAAAGGTAATTTATAAAATTCTGATGAGGACTAGACTCGTTTCATTCCGAAATGTATGCAACGCACCTGTGCACCTGGTGCTCACCATGTTCAAAACAGTTGCTCTCATCAAATACTCTTGTTTTCAAAATTTCCCATCGGAGAACGGTTATATGTTAGGGGAAGCTTTGCCATTTCTTTAAGTATATATCTTTTTATGCTTTGAATTTTCAAAATAAATGATTTTTTCTACATCAAACTGATATCTGTAGCTATATTTCTCAAATTTGGGTGTGTGTCCACCAATGCACGGCCTCAATTTATTTAATCACGCTTTTTTTTTTAATAATGGGTGAAACTATTCGAAACTTTAGAATTCATGTATTTACATGTCCCTGATAGTGCTGAATTTTTTAATAAAAATTTCTGATACCCAATCAATAATTACAGATTGGAAACATTTGTGTCTGCTGTGATCAAAAATTGAGGAAAATTCACTTTTTTTTTGGAATTTAGATGATTTTATTGTTATTTTTTAGGAAATAAATTAAAATATTCTTTATGCCCTGTTAAACAAAGAAAAACATTGAATTTGCAGCATTTAACGCGTTTTGCGGATGGCATTTATGTACGGCCCTTACTGTAAAACAAAAGTATCCATCTTGAAAATCAAAATACTCAAAAGTTGACGAATCTAATCAGAAAATGGTGCCACATATCCATTTAGAATATGTATTCACATGTTTCCAGCATGTAGTAATAATCCTACTATTACTTTATTATCAATGACACAGTGAAAAACATGAGTGACACAAATGTTTCCAGGGTGACTGAAGGGGATACAAGGCATGTTTACATGTACAAATAGCCGTGTATACATGTACTGTAAACGGTTATAGTACATGTCCTTGCAAAGACTATAATGAACACAAGACCATTTATGTCCATTTTCTCCTAACATGAAAAACAAGATGGCTGCAACTGTCTAAACAGATCAGGCAAATGCAGCCATTAAAAGAAAAAAGGTCCATGGCAAATTGTTAAGTACCCTGCACATCCTTTGCTGCCATTTTGGAGAAAGGGCCACAATAAACACTTTTTCCACGTTTTACTTTGACCGATGCGGTCGCATTATCCGAAATGCACTGAACTAGCACGTATACTAATTATAGTTAGATAAACTAACATTAGTCACTGCGTATACATGTAATAATGCTTATCTATTTTGGAAACCATTCATTTACCACATAATAATACATTTCTTTCTTTCTATTTATAGGTAAGTCAAGCACTTTCAACTTACTAATTAAAGCCTAGCAATTAAGGTAAGGACAAGGCTAAGAGTTTTTTTCCAGTTGGTTTTGAGTAATGAAACCTGACGTTTACCTCGCTCAATTAATTGCACTCGTTTACTGTAATTCGGATAAGCCAACTTGTTTTATATCACAAATTAGCGACATATAATCAAGACTGTTCACGAATATGTTCCTAATTAAGCAAAGCGTTGAAATTTATGCTAGAAATATTATCTGCTATGAAATTCTGTTAGTATTGCATCTAAAAGTTTAAAAGTATTTGGTTGATTAGGTTCTGAATAACTATCAAATTTGTTTCTATTTTTTACTCTATCAAAAATCCATTCTCATTCCAATGATAAAACCATTCTCATAAATGCTTCCGATTTACTGGCATTCATTTATCTGCAAAAAAACGACTTTTGTAAAAATAGCAAGAAGCTTGCATGTTTTTTCCCTAAACATTCATCTGAATTGAAAAGCAACACGATTTGTCTATAAAACTGATAGAGGCTTTCAAATTTCGCTGTCGAGTATTTTCCATAAAATACAAAATACATCTCCCACGAGACGTGTTTTGATAAAATGATGGAAGGAAAAAAAACATCATTGTCAACATTCATTGTCTATCAATTTAGTGATATGGCACTCATGTTGAGCGCCAATTTAGTTAAACGCAGGTCCAATTTGTGCAAAACAAAATTTTTTGTAACAAAAATAAAAGACAGGCAATTTATCGGAGAGTCTCGTTATTTTTGGAGAAAACAACTATTTTACCGCTATTTCGAGGTGTTTATAGGTCCTCGAATCTGGGTTAGATAAACTTCGGTTCTGCCACAGGCCTGGATAAGGCTAATTTTCTCGCGTTTTTTTGCGGCACTGATCTGTTACCAGCCTCGTGCACTTTTTCAACAATGGCACAACGTTTCATTTGGCATAAGTGCTTATCAAGGATGTTTATATTCGAACAAACGACTTAAAGGTTAAAAGTGTTACACCAACCGCAATGAAAATGTACACTGTGGAATTCCTCAACCCCCCCACTGCCGTAGGTCACGTGCCCCAGCTGCCGGTTGGCGGCGCCACCTGGCGGCTGTAGACATGGACGACAGACACCAGATGAGGCGAGAGGATGTTTATCTCCCCAGGCGCTCCCAGTGACGTCAGCGGTGGCACCCCCTCTCCACCTCTATTTATTTGCACAAAAGTCGCCATTTTAACATAGCAGCGTTTTCGATAAATTAAAGCTTGCTTATTGGCAAATTTCGGTGCAAAACATCTTGCCAAACAACCGTTTAGAAGGGTTGAACGGCTTGCCAGACGCAATCGATGATTACGAAAGTAAATACTGTTTTGCCACTGATTTTAAGTGAAAGTAAACAAGTGTTCGCATTCCTGCCGCCAGGGAGGACACTGTCCACTTATCTTAAGAACGTGTATACTTTGCTCAATTTTCGGTATTGACCGGTCATCCAAGATGTTAAACTGACCGTCTTCAAATTGCCCATCTAACAACGTGCACCAAATGCTCATTTTTTTGCTTCAGTCATCAAATGAGACACTGTCTGAAGTTTATGGAACGTGTACTACTAGTTTAATTTCCGGTTAGGACAGCTCATCCAAGGTGTCAAACTGATCATATCCAAACCGTGCATCATATAAAGTGCACCAAATGCTCGATAAATGTTCTAAAAACACTAACCAAGTTGGAAAATAGATAAAAAAAGACTGAACATTGGATTCAGTCAACTCCTCCCATCCCAGGCAACCCCATTCAGGGTCTATGGCGGTTCATTTAGAACTGATGATAGATCCTTCAAACCACATGGTACTAAATCAGCAGCGCTTCTTTTGCTGCACATCCAGTCTAATGGATATTCCAAAACCCATTAAGCCTTCAAACTCTCTTTGAAACCAGTTTGCTTAGTCACGCTTAAGTGGCTAAAGTGTTTCCCCTGCAGTAAGTAACATCACATTTTCAGTTTTCTTGACACCATGGAGATGCCCCACACGTTTTCTGCGCCAGTACAAACAGCATTCATCAGAGGTGCATGTTTAGCAAAACATAGCACGTTTGGTGTACTTTTGAATAAGCCGCCAATATTAAAGATCAGTTGTGGTCACGAAATTGATTTCAACCTATCTGAAAACCGATTCGGTTGAATGTTTATGGAAGTTGGCGGATGTTTGTTTGTTTTTTGGAGTTAATGGGTACAATGTCTAAAAGGCGCCCAGACGATGACTGGTAAAAATGTAGCAATAACAACAACAAATAACAGCACAACTTTGCTGATAAAAATTTATGTAGAATTATCAATATAAAAAGTTAAAACAAGTCTAAAAAGACACATGACCGCAAAGATGAAAATAGCGCAGACAAGCGGATGTTTGAATGTTATGATGAAATCCATTCGGTGACCACAGCTAATGTCATGCCTATAGTACACATTAGAACAAACACGAAACATAAACAGGGTTTCGACAACATGTTTACGATAAAAAGTTGCTTACCAGTTTTTTGCAAGCAAGTTTCAGCAAAGTTTATGCCATAAACGCGGTGCGATCAAAGGAAAACATGTTTGCTGGTCAAGGCGCTTTTACCAAGGCCTGTATACCACGACTTAGAATAGTGTCCCAATTTGCCCCACGTGCTTTCTAGAGCAGACGCTAGTTTTGGCCATTGTATAAAGTCCATCCATGACCAGCAAACATTTCCTCCGCTTCGAGATGCATTTTTGATGTGGACAACTATATTTAGACAAACTTGTTTATGGAAATATGTTCACAAAACAACGTTTCGACAAATTTGGTTTGCAGAAACTCTGTTTACGTTTCGTGTTTGCTCTAACGTACGCGTACTAAGCATAATTGGAAACATGAGATGAAGTATAATTCCTAACGAATTTTCTTATATCAGAAACATCATTCAGTGATGTTCTAACATGATCTTCAACACGTCAATAACACAAGGTGCTATTTTATGTCAAATTAACGCCAATTTAACACGTTATAGGTTGTTTTTCTAAGTTTTTCACAAACATTAGTTTAAAGTGCATCTCTTGTCAGAGGAGCAATCTTATCTTAATATTTACAGCAACTCATTATCTCGTAAATCGATTTTGTATTGCAGGAAGTACGTCTAACGTGATATTTTATCGTCAGTGTACATTTGCAGTATATCATTGAACAAGACAGCATACTTTAAACGCATGTTCTGTCTGCCACTTGAAAATAGCTCATTTGTTTCCAGTACAATATGTTAAGCTATTTTTGGGCTTGAAAGAGGAATAAATAAAATACCTTGCATGACTTAATTTCAACGATATATTTCTTAGGCAGTTGTATTTCCGGAAATACATTTTCGAAAGTAAGATGGGTGTGGGTAAATTACTCAAACCTTGACATGTTTTTGCATTCCTAATTCCAATGGGATGGCAAAGTGTACGCTGAAGAACTTGATGTTTTCTTTTAAGATGCGTAAAACAAGATTTATCTGCCAAACAGTAAAGTAGTAAAGCATCTCACGGAATGCAGAAACATAATAGCATCATGAACATTGGCATTTTTGACATAACAATTCCGAAGCCCAAGCGATAAATATGTATCCCAAAGAAACATTCTCAAAGACATGTAAAAGATGATGGTATCAGTTATCCTTAATTAGATTTGTAAAGCATATGCAATTTTCACAACGTATAATACAGTAGTTGGCATGACTGTTTGGCAACTCTGACAACACTTGTCATTGCATACTGCTTTAGAATCCGCCATTGTATCTAGACGACGAACAACAGGTTTAAATTTCAATGGCTTGGAATCGTTAAAGTGGTATAATATGATCTTATTGGCCACTTATGGCTAAGTGGCCATTTGGCCTCTTCAATTCTGAATGGATAATTGAGTGAAAAAGAAGTTTGTTCCCTTGGTGGTGAGATGTAATGAAGCTCAACTAGAATGCAAACATGAAATTTACTAATTACACAAGATCGTTCACCAATGATGTGTGAAACAGCATAAAACAGCATACCATTAAATGGGAAACACAACCCAGCATTGGCATTTTTACGATTCTGCATTGGTGGTATTAAAATTAAGACCGCCTTAAAGCATTGTAGTGGTTCTATCCAATGTGGCTTGCATGGACAAACTTAGGTTCTCAATCTGGTAACATTGTGTTCCATTGTGTTCAAGTTTTAAAAAAATGATTTTCCAACCTATAAAATCCACATGCACGTTACAGGCTGAATGCTCTTTTCGCACAGAAGCTCTGTTGAACATGACTATATCACCCTGCAATATTAGTGGTCTGTTCATTCCCCACATCATGATCTTTAGAGAGTCACTCATAAAGCAGATATGTCAAAACACAGTAGTTGAAGTTTCATCCCAAAATACCAGCATCCCAATTATACTCAGAGCTGGGGATCCTCTATACTAACATATATTAAAACACACATTCAATCATTGGACAAAAATCTCTGTCAATCCCAACCCCCACCTGCCCATCGCCTTTTCCTTGAATGGCTGGACCACACCCTCCCACTAAAGCAAACCCCATACGAGGTTTCCTAACCCAACTCTCATTTCCCCCACATTTTAGAAATCAGCCCCTTTCTTCCACCTCCTCCATTGCTCAAATATCAATTACTAGATCACTAACCATAGCAGCAGCTCAAAAATTCCATTCCTAATGCATCAACAATAAAATAGCTGCTTGACAATTACCATATACAAGATATAACCCTTAACCTCAAACCATACACAACTGTATCTAGAACTACCTATCCCTTTCCCTTATAGAGAATCATCCAATAACACGGTCTCTTAAAAGCCAGTAACCGGCTTGTTGCCTTCTTTGTTAGTACCCATGCTCAGGAGTGGACTGGCCCACAGGGAAATTTCCTGGCATACCCCTACCCTTAAGAGAAAACTGGCACCCTTTTAGAGGAATGGACAGGAGGCACTAGAACCTCTTAAATTAGTCAGTGCCCTCCTGGCGCCTGTTACACTGCCCTCTTGCTATAACCAGCCCACGTGAAGATGCAGGTATGCACCACACTAAGCCTAGTTCTCATGCTAATTACCTTGGTCTATAAATAGCTCAGTAATAGGCATAAATATTTGTTGACATGTATTGATGTATTCTCAAAATATCCAAGGGCCATTCGAACCATGCCTGTGGCAGGTTTTTTTCCCAGTTCAAACAAACGCTATTATCACCTCTTCACTCATTGGTTCGTCGTCCTTTAGAGGTGCAAACGATCCCCTTGTGGGAACTGATACACATCCCATTGGTGCAAACACTGGTAGTCACGTTTTAATGGCCATCGTAAGGCGTGATACAGCGCTAAACCTTTAGCAAATTTGATAGCAAAAGTTTGAAGTGCCCTTGAAGACGCTTTTATTTCGTTTTCTGGAAAACAGGATTTTTTTCTTCTTTTCTAACCCACAACTGCAATGATGGCCACGATTCTGACAGGGGAGTTAAGTGGGTGGATTTTTCATTACAAAATGGTGGGATGACAAAGAGCAGACGAGACACTCAAGAGATAATGACGCTTCGTGTAGGTCGCACGCAAAGAAGATGGGGGACAAAAAAACAACAACGGAACAACACTTGCGCATAAATTAAATTAAATTTGAATGCTAACGCAAATGAAAAAGGTTATTGCGTTTTATTAGAGGCATGAAATGTAAGACGAACAATGGAAGTTTGCTGCAGTGCCGACAACGTGTTTAATGACTTGCGCGGGCGAGGGATAGGAAGTGTGTGGACGCATGCGCTGAACACTTCCATGAAAATTGGGGATGTGCCACATCCATTGTAACGATCGAAATTATTTATTGCCCCATTTACACTCTTTTTGTTTACATGAATTGTATCTGTCGATATACATAAGAAATTAGACTACATGTTTGTGTAAATTCACTTAAAAATAACACTAATTAGTCAAAAATAACATAGCAGTATACGAGTTTTGCTGAAAATTGTTCTGACTTTGCTAAATTCTGCAAACACCAAAGAGGATGACCATTCCTAAATAGAGTAGGGGGAAGAGGGGTCTACACGGGATCACGTTTTAAAGGTGCAAGTCTGTGACCGTGTCAAGTCGAGATCACGAAGATCGAGTGTCAATGTACCAAGGTTGCTACCAGTGATCGTTTTATGCTAATTAAGGAATGGCATGTCTTATGTGATTGGTATTGGAATATCATTCATTGCTAAATCCACTCAAGACACAAAGGGCTCACGCCGACGCCGGCAGTCGAGTGGGTTACGTGCTCGCATCTCGATCCTAAGTTGCGGGGTTCGCTCCCCGGTCGAGGTCGGTGGGAATTTTTACGGATGGGAGAAATTCCCTTAGTGACGGCTGTTTCGGATGAGAGTTTAAACCGAGGTCCGGTGTTGATTGTTGCACGTTAAAGACCCCTCGAGAGAGGGTGGAATCCTCCCCTCGTAGTCAAAATTTCCAGGTAGTTGATGAAGGCTCACCCCCTGGCGTTGGTGTTTAGCCCTCGTGATGCAGAAATAGGCCAACGTTAAAAATCACCAAACAAACAAAGGGCTTACTTCCCTCTCTGTCGTAGCAAAGGGCTTACTTCCCTCTCTGTCGTAGCGCGAGGACTGTGCTGAGGTTCTTGCATTTGCATATCTGCTGAGGTATTGTACCAGTGACGACATGATGGTTACAGACAATTTTATGATCGAGTTTTCAGTTTCATGATTGATCACTTTGGGAGAGTGGAGAAATTTGATCCTGGATGAGGATGAATACGTCACGAGACTATTAAAGTCACGTGGTCGCGTCATTCTTTTTTCCATATAGTGACGTCTATGTAGGTTTGTGACGAATTTTGAAAGTTTCACCCAAGTTTGTGATCTGCAAATAAGTCAAGATTTGGTGCTCAGTAGGTGATAAAGATAAGAAGTCTGGTTGGTTCCTTTCCAACATAGATCTTCAATCCAAGCCCATGAGAAGTCACAAGAAACAAGTACGTCGGCACGATTGGGCCATGAGGTAGTTGTGGATCGTTCTAAATGTCTGGAATGCCTCCAAACACTGCTATTGAAGCACAGGGTAGAAAAAAACCAACGTTAACATTCAGTAGTTCTGCGAACATCTTGCATTTTTATTGTCAAAAAACAAGCAACTTGCAAACCATTTGCAGGCGATGTTGTTAGCGTTGGATGGTCAAGCGGGGACAGTTGTGGAAATATTGAACGCTTGGTGAAAATTACGACTTCCGTTTGTATTCATGTCGCGTATAGAACCAGTAACCATCTTTATGGGACCCAAACGTGGATGCACCATGGTCGTTATACTTCATCTTTCTTTTTCGACCGAAACGGTTTTAATTCAACGACGACGAATGCAATTGTTGTTTTTTTACCTCCTGAATTATTGCGATAACTGTTCTTCTGGAAATGTTCTATGCTCTCTTTATTTATAGTCACGTGCATTTTTGCTGCGTGTTTTTTATTGTTTTTCCCTTCATTGTTGGACAAAAAAGTGAAACAGCGCAAATGCAGTTGCAGATGTGTGAATTAAAATCGATATTTGAGCGGCACATTCCCTGATAGATGTCGGAGGAGCTAAGCCTGGAGCATCGCATTTCCATGCAAATTGCCAGAAAATTTGTAGAAGAACGAGGTCAAATAACCACCGTTTTCCTTTTAATTATGTCTGTTTTATTGACAGCATCAGAACATAACTATACTTTCGCTTGGCTTAACGGCAATAGGCCGAAGATGCATTGTTTTTATGCATAGTCTTGTTGAAACGTATGCCTACATTCGAAATTTGCATTTCCACTCCTCCATCCCGTGAAGAATTTAGAAAATGTGCACTATAACTTCATGTACATAGAATTAATCGCTCGCCGTCGAACTAACATTTGTGAACAATTTTGCAATTCTTCCATTTAAAAAACAACAGCAACTTGGTAATAATCATAAATTCTGCTTTTCAAGATATCAAATTCTGTTTAATAAAACTGCAAAGAATAGATGGATGGACAAAGAGAGATGGACAAGAGAGATGGATGACTTCAGTGAAATTAGTGTAACAATTCTGCTCTTGTAGTTTCAAACAAAACTTACAATGAAACAACTAATAATCTAATATTTTCTAAACTCCTGCATATACGATGTGAAACTAACCATTTTGGTCCGTGTTGTTGTTGGTTGGGATTTAAGGGCCCAAAGGCGACTAAGGCTAAAATGGGCCCAACAGGTTGTAACTTGGTCCTGTAGAGGGTCTACAGGACCAGATTCATGTGACATAAAGGACGATAGACTGACTGGACCCCAATTCCGTAGAACGTCTTAAGTTAGCCCTTACTGGGGCCCCAGCCAAATTATCACAGGACAACAAAAGAATTAGAAAGGGGTCCATTGCATGTCAAAAACTCATCTGCAAGTTCACCAAGATTACCTCAATTCAATTCAACTCAGTACCATACAGTCAGCAAATAAACGCCATATGGTGGGTGGGGGGTCGTACCAAATTTCAGGAGAATGCTCCTACGTCAGTAACGACTTAGACAACCTCAAAGTTTAGAGAGTTCAGGACGACACTATGATAATCTAAAGTTTGGCCAAATCCAGAATTCCATAGTATCTCAAAACTAATCATATTTATCCATAATATGACAAAAACTCGTTAGCGCGATCACCAAGCCTAATAGGCAGGATAGGACCTATATTTACAGAACGACACCGTGAGAATTTAATGCATTGCCAAATCCAACCTTCCATGGTCGCAAACTAAAATAATTTGTCCAATTATTGTAAAAACTTGTCTACATGCAAGTTCACAAAGTTTACCTCAAAATCAGAAGAGGTAAATTGAACGACCAATGAAAATTTATAGGTTTTTTGAAAATCATGTCTTTTATGGTCTTCAACCGACCGACCGTAATGGTCTAGGTCCACCGAGTCCTCCAATGTCCAAATTGTGCCACAAAGTCAATTTGTCTATTTGTGCATGGCTCCACATTTTCTATTGCCCACTGGACCGATGACGTCAAAGGTCATGGGGTGACGCCCATGCACTCTTGAAGACGCACTATGATTAGACTAGTTTCGGGAACATCTAGCGCAGCCCCAATAACGATGGTAGATGGACCGCGAAGCCTGCTTAATGCGGCCATTTCCGCTTTCGCTTGCCTCTCAAACGATCGCTGATCGCTCCCCCGGGTGCTAATCGCTGGCGTTTGCCTTAAGCAACGCCGAGGCAATTTATTGGCTTTAGGCGTTCGCAGCAGGCTTACTGCCGCATTTCAGCTCCAGGAATAGTTTATGGCGACGTTGCAGGTGTGCTTCAACGACCTTCCCTGCGTCGCATATAATGGCAATTGAGGCGAAATCCATACAGGAAGGCGTGGGATGGTTCGTTGGATGTGAGGCAACCGGGGCTAAAGACCATCGAGATACCCCAGCGCCGTTACCTCATCCGTGTTACCCTTGGATCGCCATCTGGAGGAGTGACAGAGATGTTGATTTGATGAAAAGGTCAAAGGTGCATGTCCCAAATGCTGAACTCTACTTATAAGATCTGAGATGGCTTGAGCCAGAGTCTTGGACTACTCTTCTGGAATCTTGAATTGCGGTACGGGAGTCTCGGATTGCAGTACGGGTGTCTTGGATTGCGATAAGAGAGTCTTGGATTGTGGCACAGGAGTCTCGGATTGCGATACAGAAGTCTTGGATCGCAGCACGGTAGTCTCGGATTGCGATACGGAAGTCTTGGATTGTGATACGGAAGTCTTGGATCGCAGCACGGTTGTCTTGGATCGTGGCATGGGAGTCTTGGATCGCTGCACAAGAGTCTTGGATCGCAGCATGAGAGTCTTGGATTGTGGCATGGGAGTCTTCGATCGTGGTACAGGATTTTCGGATTGCGGTACGGAAGTCTTGGATCGCAGCATGAGAGTCTTGGATTGTGGCATGGGAGTCTTCGATCGTGGTACAGGATTTTCGGATTGCGGTACGGAAGTCTTGGATTGCGATACGGAAGTTTAGGATCGCAGCACGGTTGTCTTGGATCGTGACATGGGAGTCTTGGATCGTGGCACGATAGTCTCGGATTGCGATACGGAAGTCTTGGATCGCTGCACAAGAGTCTTGGATCGCTGCACAAGAGTCTTGGATCGCAGCATGGGAGTCTTAGATTGTGGCATGGGAGTCTTCGATCGTGGTACAGGATTCTCGGATTGCGGTACGGAAGTCTTGGATCGTGGCATGGGAGTCTCGGATTGCGATACGGATGTCTTGGATCGTGGCATGGGAGTCTTGGATCGGTGCACAGGAGTCTTGGATCGTGGCACGGGAGTCTCGGATTGCGATAAGGAAGTCTTGGATCGTGGTACCGGGGTCTGGGATTGCGATACGGGAGTTCGGCTGCACGCTCGCAATCTTCGATTACAGCCCTGAAACTTGAATTGCTGTGCTAAAATCTTCTACTAAAATGCATAAATCATAAACTACAACATGTCTTGAATCTTGCACTATACAGTAACAGCAATCTTATAAACTGCATCGCTGGCATATTTTAAGCGTGCATCACGTGGGTTTTGAAAATCGTGTTATCGATGTCAGCCAGCTTTAGCATGCTTTCGGCGGCTATGCAACCAAGCAGCGAAGTTCGGATTAAAATTAATCGCTCGTTAATTAAATTATGAGAAAATAATGGGTCAGCAGCCGTCTCGTGCTGCCGGGCCGATGACTTCGCAATGAGCGACGATCCATCAAAACGTCGCTCAGATGGCGACGCCAAGCGTCAAAATTGCTAGTCACGTAGTCTTTTAATTCCAGGTTGCTCGTTTGTAATTATTTCATGTATAATTAATGAAAGGGAGGAAGCGATGACGTCAGAACCTGGCCTGAATACACGCACATTCAACGCCGCCTAGCGGCTGTAGTTGTCCAAATAGGACAAACAAATAGCTCAGTGTAAGGGGCTGGCCAGGCAAGGTATGGGCCAGCAGGATGTGCCGAAATGTCAGAAGCACAATGCACCAAGGGCAGCGAGTGGTAGCAGTGGGTGAGACGGCGTGCCCTAACACGCAGTTGCACGACTATTGTATATTTCGTTATTTGTATGGAAGTGTTCCCTTAATATTAGGGAGATTTAGCAATATCCGAACGGTTAACTTACAGTAGGATAAAATTCAGTTAAAAAATACGGTAAAATTCCCTGTTATATTCCTTTTAGCAGGCAATGTTGACAATAGGGCTCCTGAATCTGAATCTGAATCTGATTGAGTAGCTAGCCCTTTGAGACGGGAGCCCCCTATAGAGGCGCTACTGTGCCACACGTATGCAGCATTAATCACCATAACCTTCATACACTCAGGGACCACTACCCATTAGTGCGCATAACCTCCCCGCAAACTCCAATATCTGCAGGGACCGTTTGCCCGATTTTTTGCTTTAGACCGTACCACCCCATTAACAGCCCTTTGACCGATTTGATGGTATCGCATAACTGGTCACCCTCCCCCTTGAATCCCAACCATTCTTCAGTGGTTGGATTCTACCAGTCACGTGATTAATACCCTGAACGGACGGTATTTAGGAGGAGCGCCGTTGGAAGCGGTGCTTCCATCACGCGCAGACTGTCTAAATCGCGTTAAATATGTTATAACAGTGAAAACATTCTCGGAGCCGCCATGTTGTTTTTTAATTATTCCCTCAAACGATCAGGCACATGTACATTTGGGAAAAAAGGCACGGTTTGGTTCCCCTTTGGGAATCGTTATCAGGCACATGTGCATTTCGAAAAAACACACATCACTGTTGATTCCGTAAACGGTTTAAAGGGTTAGTTTGGGGGGGGGGGGGGTTATAGAAGTTTGTAGAAGATGTTGGTAACAGCTATTTCGTTCTTTTTATGAAAGTGTTCCATTAATATTACAGTAACACGTTTACGGTAATCCGTAAAAATTTAACAAAAAGATCCCGTTGAATCGGCTACCGTAATTTTGACGGAAATTTTGGTTCTTGGCAACACAAGCCAAGAAAAACTTTTGTAATAAAGGAACACAAGAGTTTACAGAAGATGTTGGTAGATGAAAAAAAAAATAAAGATTTTACTGCGGCCCCAATCCCGAATACCAGAATGGTGGTTCCTGGATTCGCACTTGGCACAACTCCCTGCATTTGCATGGCGAAAAATATAGCTAAGCCCCCTCCGTTATAGATTATGCCTAATGGGCCATTATAGCCAAGGCTGTGCGCAACACGAAAATTGGCCGTTTCTCCGCATCCGTGATGCGGATGAGAGTAAAATTCCGCGCTCGATTACGATCCAAATACCGCTCCAGATGCGCGTCTTGCCCCGGAGGGTCATCCCGTGTTAATTGCGAGCGTTTCCTATTTTAATCGTTGCAACCGCCACAAAACGTACAAATTGAAAGCGCCATGAAAATCCTCTAATGAAATTAAATGCGGCGCGTTGCAATCGAAATAATCCCCATCACGCCGCGTTGCAATATTCAACTTTTGTCCATTCGCTCATCTCTCAAACGTTTCCCCTTTAATCAAATTATACTCCACACGCAGCAGTGGAACTAGTACATTCGTCCAAACATCCAATATCCGTCACGAAATTCCAATCACCATATGATCATCTGTGTACAAATGCCACGGGTCAAGCAACTTTGTAAAGTTCTGCAAGGATAATGTGATTGGCTACTTTTTGAAAATGTTAAAACTAGACAGTAACAGACAACATTGGACAAGTTTTATATGTTAAATTGTGCTCCTCTTCTAAATAGTAGATATATAAGATATCCATCAACTACCAATAAACATACAAAACCATCGTTTGTAGACACTTTCTAGAATTGCTGCATCCAACTTAACATTAGGTTCTTTTTCGCAAGGGCTGGTGACGCCAGCCTTGGACTGTTTAGGTGCCATTAAAAAATGAACGTTCCCGAAATTCCATTAAAAATGGTTTAACAACAATATAGAGAAAGGGGATCGATTTTTGAATGAATTTTTTACCGTTATTTTAGAATGGGCCCAAACAGTGTCTCTGGCTGGCGTTACCAGCCCATCTTGGAGACTGGGGAGGAACCTCAACGAACGCTATTTTGGTTTTAATTTAGTTTTGACTTTATTATATTATTAGCCACGTTTTATTACAAATGCTGTAGAAGCTTGTTTTAGAGATATGTATGACAGTGTGACCGTTGTAGGGACATTAAGTTGCCAGTTTCATCCAGGAACGCCCTTTTTGAATGAGCTCAAAGGGTGTCTCTGGCTGGCGTACCAGCCCATCTTGAGGACTGGGGAAGAACCTCAACAAACGCTATTTTGGTTTTAATTTTGTTTTGACTTTATTAGGTTATTAGCCACGTTTTATTACAAATGCTGTAGAAGCTTGTTTTAGAGTTCTGTATGACAGTGTGGCCGAGGTAGGGACATTAAGTTGCCAGTTTCGTAAGCTTCGTATAACGTGCTAATCGATTCTTCAAATATAATCTATTTTTAAAGACGCCCCGGGTCCAAGGCAGCCGTTGCGACAACAAGACAGATGGGTTTCGTCAACATTTTCGCGTTGACATTTCATCCGTGATGAGATAAAAGCACGCCATGAAATCGAATTAGCGCTCCGTAGTGAACGTTGACCTCCTGAGTGCTGGATTTCACTACTTCGAAGAAATATCCATTTAGTAAATAAAGCGTATCTCACAAAAAATAATAATAATAAATAATCGCTGTCTTCCAGAAACTGATGCCAGAACCAATTAGGAATGACGGAAACATTATTAGGTGGAAACTTGGCTGTGGGCAGTCTATTTTTTTTGTCCATTTCCCATCGTTTCATCATCCCATTTCGTCCACTGATGTTCCCCAAGGAGGGGGTGCCATGCCATACATGGCCAAATTGTATCTAGATATCCAAAAAGCCAATTGCCAGTTATCTACTTCATCTCCTTGCTCAGACACAACTTCTTTTCTAGACACAAAAATCTGTCAATTCCAACAGAAGCTAGCTGTAGGGAAATCATAGTTTTCCACTTTTTGCTCCCAGTTATTTATGCCTTTCTTCGGTCGATGAGAGACAAAGCTACAATTCCGCACTTGTTGTTTTCCAAACAGAATGCAAATCTGACACATCCAATAGACGCTTACCGGAGAGCATTGGATTCGGATTTCGTTTCGAGCGGAATTAGTTTGATGGAGTCTACTCGGATCTCGTGGGAATTCTTTAAAAGGATGATGAAGAGAAATTTCGCATCACAAAAGGGTTGGAAAACCACTATAGAACGAATACTTGAAACTTGTGAACTGTACAAAGTTGAGATAGAAAACAAACAAACATACAGGTGGTGTATACAACAATGCAATAAACGCCAAGAAGTTTAGAGCTAGAATGCAGGCGATTTTGTTACATGTTAACATTTGAACTTCAGTTGGTAGCACTGAGTTTTCTGTTTGTTGTTTCTTTTAATGTTGACCTACTTTTGCAACATGAGGGCTAAACACCAACCCCATGGAATAAGTCTTCATCACCTACCTGGAAATGTTGCCTACGAGAGGGGAAACTTCTACCTACGCTCGAGGGGACTTTGGCTAGGCAAGCACTGTCGATTTTCAAGGTGTCAAGGTGACCTACCATGAGAAGCCCTTGAAGCTCAGAACCTCTTCAGACCACTACTACTGGTCCCTCCTGAGCGCTATTCGTAGATGGAATATGTTTCCAAAATGTGCTCGACAGATGTCCCAAATTCAATTTAACAACTGTTGCCAGGAAGATGGACCCAACTTAACCACCAGTGGTCAAACTCCAGACGTCGAGGGCAATTGTCAGGTTGCAATGCTTAGACCCACTGAACATGAACGGATGTAGCAGTTGCTCATGCCACACTCTCCACACATTGCTACAGGTCACACCCACATCGTGTACTCGAGCGGCTGAAGGAGCACTTCCTCCAAGTCCGATGTACCCCAGCCTCTGTCATGCCTGTTAACATGGAATGTTCCAGTTTTGGGTAGTTGCCCGACTAAACTCGCAAAATCTTTCGGATGAGTTTAAACAGAGATCCGATGTTGATTGTTGCACGTTAAAGACCTCTCGAGAGGAGCTGGAAGTCCCACCATGTAGACAAAATTCCCAGGTAGGTGATGAAGACTCATCCCCTGGCGTTGGTGTTTAGCCTTAGTTGCAGAAATAGGCCAATGTTAAAAATCAACAACAAACAAACAGTCGCACTGCTGCTCTTCCATTTACATTGGTGGTCCCAGAATCTGCTTGCAACCTGTCAGGTAATCGTTTATTCGATTGTCATAAATGATAATATAGCGGTTATCTCCCAACCCTACTAAACCACCTTAAATGTCCCTAGCAGTGACAGGGGACATTTGCAACCCCACATTATTTGGCAAAACATGTTTGTCTTAATGTCCCCTATTACCCATTTCAAGTTGTACAAGGAGTTTAGGGACACCTTGCATCCTAAGTTATTTCCAACACAATAGTATTACACATGTTCTATAAATTTGCATTCCAATTACATGAGGAACTTATACATTGTAGGTGGCGCTATGTACGTATTTTTTTCTACAAGCAACAGATTGGTTGGCATGCGTGACTCAAAAGCAAACAGCGGCACCTAATTGGAGGATATTTGGCCCTCGGCAAATTTGCTTTTTAATTAACGCACCACTGATTTAAGTCTTACATTCAAGGTCCTGCAACATGCAAACAGGCCGCACTATCGATTTTCGGGTATCACGTCCGAAAATCTTAGCAAATCCCAAATAACAATCGCGTGCGAATCAATTATAATACATTAGCCAATTAAAACAATGGCGACCGATGTTGCACAATTCCGAGGGGAATTCCCCCGTTCCGGAAGGCTTGTCTGGGCGACGTTTATTTATTATTGAAACGGGAGCTTTTCAGGAGGAGGACGCTTTGAGAAATGGGCCGTTGTTAAACGAAAGGCCCCTGGGATTTCGGCGGACTTGCGTTTCCAGATGCCTTTAATTATCTTGACTTTTCCTTTTGTTACAAAGGTATTGATCGATCCTGGGAATCGCGAAAGTGGTTCGATTTCTTTGTTCCCTCCAAAAGTATACATTCTTGCTAATACGCCATCCACCAGGGAGCAAGAGCTGCCGGCCATCTTGTGGAAAAGTTTGTTAGAATATTCACGAAATATATTGAACAATTTCTTATAACAGACATTATCCTTGATGGAATTGTAGCAAAATTCAAGATATTGAAATGATCCAGCCAGATTTGCCAAGGGCAACTATAAATGTTCCCCATGTTCTAAATTGGGACGTTTCCATTTTTGATTAACTCTCATCTTGATGGCTACTCTCAGATGCTGACCATCGGCGAGAACGGCTTTCGAGAGTTTCTCGCCAGAATTTTCTCTCGTGTAGAACTCTATAGGACTATTCAAACATTTTAGTTTTCCTTGTAATTTATTATATCTCGTTTCCAAGATTATTCTTATTAATTCTTTGACCCTTACAAGTTCAAATGTAAACTTCATGCCAAGTAATAAGTAAATAAAAACGTTATTTGCACAAAAAAAGTATACGTACAATTAGCATTTGTATATTTTAATCTATGTACCATATATGAATTCTTTGAGCAATAATCAAAGTTTATATTTTATTCCATACTTGGCCATAAAACGCCATATTTGACCATAATTATTTTCAGACATGACACTATAATTCGTCCACCCGGGTGTACACGCATATTCATTTGTAAAAAAAAGCTTGTTAAACACTTTAACGTAAACCGTTGACAAAAATATGTTACTGAAATTTGACTTTCCTCCTTATTCAAATTGAAATTTTGACGAAAGTTGCATGGAGGCAATTATGCGCGTGGCGTGATTATCTCTTGCATGCAGCTGATTATTCTTTCATATGCAGATCCATTATTAATCAGAGTAATGCCATTAGAAGGGAAAAGGCAGGAAATATTTGCTCGCCGTTAACAATTAAATCCATCCAAGAGGAAAAACAAAGTTGAATTGCTGGTGACAGAGCAAGCGTGTGGAAACAAATTGCTCAGAAATCAACTGCATGTGACCAAGCATTCAATTCATATTTCCGCGCCAGCGCCACCTATGGAGTAACCCGTGAAACAATTCAATTCAGTACCCTACAGTCAGCAAATAAATGCCATATGGTAGGAGGCTCGTGCCCAATTTCAGGAGAATTCTACGTCAGTAGCGACTTGGACATCATTGTTAGACTGAATTTCTACTAAATCTGGACATTTGCCAAGAAGGCTATTCCACCGTCTAATCGCATGCAATAAGAAGGGCCAATAGCAAGCATCCGTCTTGGCACGAAGCTCGGTCAAAGGATTTGAGTGATTATGCCTACTCCAATGGCTGGTCCAATTAGGCGTTAATGTATAGGAAACAAGTGTTGGTGATTCTCGGAGATTGAACCGGACAAAAATGGATGAACAGCGTGGTTGAAGTCCAACACAGAGTGGTTTATTTCACTAAAAGGCGGTACAGCTCATATAACCCTCTGGGTACACCAAAAAGAAGAATGACCCTTTTTGGGGTGAAAGAAAAGGAAGAATAGCAAAAGAAACATACATTTCCAACAACAAGATGTGAATTACAAGAAAGATAAAAACGTTTGAATAACCCCATAGATAATTTCTTGCATCCAGACCTCAACGTGTCCCAGAGTGGAATATTTCTGTCACACTCTCGGAATGTTGGTAAATGCCCTTAACAAATCTAACTACTCTATGCTGGACCATCTCTATATCCTGAATATGAACCATCCTGTGAGGGTTCCAAAAAAAACGACTCATTTCTTATTGGTATCAATTTCTTGTTATTTAATGAAACCACGACAACATATAGTACCTACAATTGAGTCATTATAGAAAAAATGCTATAGTTACCCTGAAGTAGAACTACCGCATTTCATCAATTATAAGAAGCCATCGAAATTAATATCAGTACTACCAACAGATAAAAAAAGATTTTGATTCTAAGAAAAAATGTTTCTTAGAATATCTGTTACAAGTCATATCTTTCCATTTTACTAGCAACAACAATCTGGAAGCACGCTAAATGCAAACAATGTACACACGAGGAAGGACATGTCAAGTGGAATATTTGGAAAATATTCATCTGTCTAAAAATATATCCAGAAACAAGTTTTTTGATCACTTGTATCCATATGTAGGAGACATCGATGTTTCCAAGTCGATGGATACTACATGTATATGACTTTACATGGATGGAGACGCACCCCGTTTTTAGAGATGTTTAATTCCATGGGGAGAAAAGTGAATTTCTTTGCATGGAGTTGCTTCCAGAAGCTGATATAAGATGTGAATAGGCAAACTAGGGTCCATACACGGTCTTACAAAGGTTTTCCACTTTCTACAACCACATATTTTTAAAAAATCTCTTGTCTGCTACCAATGTTTATATGCCAAATTCCAAGAAATTGTTTATACATGAACTTTTGGTCCCTTGAAACAAAGGGTTACAATTTGGCTTTAAATCAACGGTTAAGCACACATTGGACAGTGGCCAATCCACAGTGCCCTTTATCATTGTGCCTCTCATTTCCATATTATCACTACCCTTTTTCCCACCGCTTAATTTGGATGCACCAATTAGGTTGACGTGACCATTGAGAATGCACGAAACTGGCGCAAGGTTGACAAAAATGAATAAAGCATGATTAAAGCCCCTAGAGGGTTTTATCTAATGAAATTAGCGGGTTAATAGGGCCCGAGCGCTGCGGGTGGAGAGGTGAGACCGAGGGTGAATCGCGGTAAACGAATGAGTGAACCTCAAGTGCTGCTATGGGGTTTCCGTCACCTCGCCTCGGTCCTGCCATGACCAGGACTAGGGCCCCTGGAATGACGTCACAGCGACACCGTATTAGCGCGGTAATCGCATTACGTCCGGCTTAATTAGTTGGAAAATGAACCATGCTGGGAGCGAAACTTGGCAGCCACTGGGAGAGGAGGAATCTGGGGTTTTCTGGCAATCGACACGAATTTGAATATTTTACGAGATTCGGACCATCTTCGTCCACTTCTTGGAAACCTCGTGCAAATATGTTTAAATTCCGCGTAAAATGAATTTCTTTTGTTAATCGTAGTTTTAACAACAGGTCACTTTTAACATTTCTCATTTGAAAATTGTATTCCTAAACTTGTTTTAAGTACAAATCTTCGCTTGTCAAAATCTGAAATTGTTCGATGTTTATACATTTAATTAATTATCTTATGAGTTGTTTAGTCTCGCTAATAGGGAAATTTAGCAAACCTCCAAACCGTTCATTTACCGTAGGGAACACGACGGTAAAAAAAAATACGGTAAAATTTCATGTTATATTCCTTTTAGCAGCCAATGTTGACGACAGGGCTCCGTCCACCAGTCACGTGATTAATACCCAGAACGGACGGTATTTAGGAGAAGCGCCGTTAGATTAAATATCCTTCAGTCATGCGCAGACTGTCTAAATCGCGTTAAATAAGTATCAACAGTGAAAACGTTCCTGGAGTCGCCATGTTTTTTAAAATTATTCCCTCAAACGATCAGGCACATGTGCATTTAGAAAAAAGACACTGGTTAGTTCCCCTTTGGGGATCGTTATCACGCACATGTGCATTTCGAAAAACACACAGCACTGTTCATAATCGTCAACGGTGAGTTTTGAGGGCTAAATTTCCTTATTGAAAGTAATTAAAGCAGACATGTTGGAATCTATGTAAAAATTAAGATACGTTAGGGAATATATGTATAAGAGCACAGATTGTATAAGAAGATTGGTCAGTTAGCTGTAGGATCGTCCACATTAACATCCCTGCTTCAATATAGCCTTCAATTCGAATCGTCCCTATCGATTCCGGTGAAGTAGCTTTTTCTGCACTACGCCCACTTTCAATTCATCGCTGCACACAGCGCTGTAGCAATCACCGGTTAATACCATTATGGGTCTTGGTGCAGATTTCAGCAATAGCATAGAAATGGTTGCTCATTAGAATTTTTTCTTTTTTTGCTACTATCAGCATTTCGGGCGACTGCCACAGCGTTTACTGCTCTTTTCGGTTCACGCACTATAGAGCAAAAGTTAAAAAGTATTCAAATAAGAATCCGAAATAGAATCCGGCGATCCGCTTTCGAAACTACTTCTCCACACTCGACATTGTAGAAAAACATTACCTAGAAAAATACGTTATCGAAACGAATATGTTCAAATAAAACCAATAAAACCTTGGAAAAGTCTGGAATTAAGCTTGAAATTTATGTTAAATGAATCAATTTATCAAAACAATGCTTATTATTTTAGAGAAACCTTAATATTGAAGGTGTTTACATAATTTGTATAAATAATGTTCACCACATTAAAATCCTCCACAATAAATATAAAAACTTCTTATCCATAAAATCCAAAGTTGTTATAGAACTATTTTTACAAAACACGACGTTTTTCAGAAAAAAACCCGGTTATTACATTGTCAAAGTATCCAGCAACCTTGACAATCTGGAAAGTCGGGAAGTGTACTTGGATTTTTAGCACCTTGGAAAAGTCGGGAATTATGCTTGAAATTTATGTTAAACACCAGTTTAAGCTGTTTGCGACCGTACATTTCCTTTAACTTGAAAATTCCGATACAGAAAACTTTTTTTTTCAAACTCCCAAGAAAAATTGTAAAACTATAAAAATTGGTCGTGGGATGAGTGCAAATGAAAAAGCCTTGAAATTCTTGAAATACCCCTGAATTGTGAACCCTGATTGTTATAAATGTATTATTTTTTGTTGTTAAAAAAGCTCATTTTACCATAAATCCTTAATCTAGAAGAGCAGATTAAATTCCATAAAGATTCATGTACAATTTATCCATAATTGCTGGATCATAAACTTTGGTGGCCCCTTGAAGTAGGCAATCACAGCAAACAAGCGCTTCACCGATAAGCATGAAGCCCCTAGCATTCAAGTTACAGGCTTTCACGTGAAGCGCTCCTGCTTGCAGTGATTGCCTACTTCAAGGGGCCACCAAAATTAATACTGCATTAATGATTACCAGATTGCACCAGATCACAGTTGTATATTAAGAAAGTTGCACTTGTTTTTTGTGAAAATCATATATGGACCATGTCTGAAACAAGGTCATGACCATGTACATTTGTCCAAACATGGATCGACGAACATAGGGCTAATACATAACCTTAATTAATGGATAATAATAAAAGGATCATAAGTAGAAATTTAAAAATTCGGATACATTCATATTAGCTTTTATATAGGATATCCCACCTTTCAAGTTACTCATTTTCACTTAAAAGTATTTCTATTCATACTCTAGTACACTGGTACTCATCATTCCAGATCACGTTAATACTCAAGGACATATGTAATCACCCATTGTAAGTACATTTTTGTAATTGAGTGCATTTTACTCATACATTTTGAGTACATCTGCATTCAATTACTTTTGCACTCATATCTTTTGAGTACATTCTGTATTCAATTACTCTTTGTACTCGGTACTCTTTTACACGTTACTGAAATTCATTCAATGTACTCAATTACTGCCTACCATGATCCATGTATGTCCATATCTAGCTTTTCCACCCGGGAAACCTCACATTTTCCATTTTATAGAAAATGAATAAAATTCATTTTTTGGGGACGATCCCTGTCTGGATACAGCAAAGAATCCCCGCAACGCCAAAAACGTCACTCCTAATTGGGTTTTCCGATTAAACAAACCCCCCCGATTATCTCGTCAGAGTGCCTTGTAAATCAGACCGAGTTTTCCGAGACTAGGGGATCCACTCGAGGCGCCGATAAACAGTGGCAAGGACTCCCGATTTAATTAATCATTAACGAGCGGTTTTATTTGTCGTGAAATACCGCCGCCAAAAACGTCTAAGATTCTTTGAACGACGTCGGGTTGAGATCAACATTTTTGGTCGTTTTTCAAGTGCCTGGATGCCACTTCTCCCAACCATAGCTCCTTGAAGGAATAAAACAGCGAAATAAACTACCCGGAATGACAGGCCTTGGCGCAAAAACGAGCGAAATGACGACTATTTGGGTCACAACTAGCGGTGCCCTACCACATCGTCTTATAGAAAATACCTGCAATGACAAAAATTTGGACTTTTACTCCCGTTTAGGAAATGAACACATATGACGAATGCATTTCCCCAGAAGAAAAACGGTTCTGAGAACAAATGCACATATGAGAATAGCCTACCTAACCTAAATAAGAGTAACCTAATTTAACATATTATGACGTTGGACTTCTACTTCTAGGTATGCTACAGTTTTACAGTTAAATGTCAGATTATTAGGTACCTTAGAATAGGGACTCAGTTCACCTGGCAATTGGGATTATTGTTTTGGGTTTGCTGGTATTTCTGTTGATAATTTATTATATCATGGTGATGCATTGTTTCTAAATATGGAAAAAACTCAAATATAAGCCATATATGGCTAATTCCAAATATAAAAAGATCAGAAATTGGACCCGTCTGGCCATATATGACCAGATAAGCCCATAAATGGCCAGGTATGACCATACCCTGCAATATATCTCCATGTATGGCCATACTTCCCCATATATATGTCCATGCATGGTTCATCAGTTGCTAATAGATGTATAATCAGTTGCTAATTAAGGTACAAATCGCCTATAATTCCAAATATAAAAAGATCAGAAATTGGACCCGTCTGGCCATATATGACCAGATAAGCCCATAAATGGCCAGGTATGACCATACCCTGCAATATATCTCCATGTATGGCCATACTTCCCCATATATATGTCCATGCATGGTTCATCAGTTGCTAATAGATGTATAATCAGTTGCTAATTAAGGTACAAATCGCCTAAGGTACAAATTATGGTTCTTCAAGGACCAAATATGGCCCATACATGGCTATGTATGGCCCTTAAATGACCCCTCAAGGGTTAAATACGACTTATAAATATGACTGTATATGGGCCAAATATGTTCATGTATGACCCATACATGTCCATATATAACTTTTCCACATGGGTTATGTGTTTGAAAGTCATCGGTGTACTAAATTGGTTCGTATAGTTCTGTGCTAAACATACGAGATTATTTGAAAAGTTACATCATGTTAGTCAGTATTAAAATTGTATAGCTAAATGTATTTTGTACTGATAACTAGATACTATGTTTGGGACAAATACTGCAATCTCAGCTAATGCAATACCAGTAGAAGCCACGTGATACCGTCAATATATGACATAACTCATCCAAGCTTTCCAACATATGCAATTTATAGTAGTTGACGTTGTCATGGTAACCGAGTAACGGAATCAATCAGCTGCTTTGCTACAACTATTCTCCATACAAATGACGATGGATTCCTCACATGTTCGTTGCAAATGGCCATCTTCAGCTTTCTAATTAATGCTCGTGGAGCTAATGACAATTTAATTGAATCTTTTTTTCTGAACGCCAATGTCTAAATTGACCTGGGTGGATCTGGCCATACATAAATTGTTCTTACAATGATGTCATCGATAATTTTCCCCCCATGGCTTCCAGTCGGCTTTGAGGTGAATGCCCAGTGTGTTCTCTATCATCCTTAGAGTAAGTGCCGCTCCAGACGATAAGCTTCCCCGGAAATGCCTCTCTAATTCCTAACCTCCTTGGTTAGGAAGAATTCCTCAGTCTTCTTCTTATTCAACCGAAGCCGTTGAAAACCAGCAGCAGCCCGTCTATGGCCAGGACAGGAGAGCAAAAACGTATAAGGAGGGTGGCAACAAGCCAAACAAGATTTCCAATGTGTCACTTCTCCCCTCATGCTCCTATATTGAACTCAAGGTAACACGGTTAGGATTCAACAATTTATACAGGTCCGTACAAGTTCACATCCACTTGGAATCAAAAATGTCGATGAATGCAAAACATCAGGACAAACATTGACTAGCTGGGTTGCCCAGGTGAAAAAATTATATAGGGCCATATATGTTTGAAAACATGTATGGTATTTTATGCCGATTATACGAGCAATTGGTAGTAGCGACGGGCGGTGTGTACAAAGGGCAGGGACGTAATCAACGCGAGCTTATGACTCGCACTTACTGGGAATTCCTCGTTTGTGGGCAAGAATATCAAGCCACAGTCCCTATCACAAAGGAGGTTCAACGGATTACCCTGTCCTTCCAGACGGGGGCAAACACGTTGATTCCTTCAGTGTAGCCGCATGCGGCCCCGAACACATGTAGTAGTGGCTCTGGGCAAGATATGGACATATCCGTGGATGTATGGATTATTAATGAATATTCAATGGCCAAAAGGCAACTATGGCTAAAAAGGGACCAAGCAGTAGTGGGTAATCCAGCAGAGGGTCTGCAGGATTCATCAGCTTAATGTCACTTATTGCGTCAATTTGCACTACAGAGAAGGACAATAGACAGATTGGACCCCAGTTCCAAGGAACGCCTTAAGTTAGCCATTACAGGAGGCCCAATCAAAATATCACAGGACAGAAAATAACAGTTTAAAAAAGGGGGTTACAGATAACAGGAAAAGAGATTGTAACTGCCAACTGATTGAGCGTGGTTTATTACTCAAACTAAGGGAATCCCTGCAGTGATGCAAAACCCAAAGCACCTCCGGGGAAACTGATGCGCTACTAGCACACCTTAAACCAATCAATTAATGTGTTTACGCTAGATAACCCTTTTCGGGTAAGAGGTTGGGGTAACAATAGAGTTAAAGGACAGGCAGGAGATGGCTAAGTGATAGAAAATGGAGAACACAAAGAATATATCTTGTCTCTCCTAAGATACAAGAGAGTTATAACGGCACTAAACCGGCATGGAAGATCCCCTTGCTTTCTGCAAAAATCCTTGGCAGTATGTGACAAGATCTCCTTGCAGGAAAAATGTCCAAGTAGGGAGCCCTAGCTGGCACTAGTATTGGCCAACGTTAGAAAGCAACATACAAGCAAACAAACCAACATTGAATGCTTAATGAGACGAACCATAATCTGAAAAAGGCAATGAAAAAGGCAACATCTAAGTCCCTAATTACTTCCAATAATAAAACAAAAGAATTCCAAGAAGATACAAGGCTAACAAAGATTTAATGGTGCTGATGAATCTCTAACACCGCATATCAACAAAGAAAAAAAAAAACATTAATAAAGAGAAGAAAGAAGAAGTGCGAACCCAAAGGCAAGAATCCGTGCCAAGAAAAAGCAGAATGTGAGGTTATGAAGTTTGAAACAGTTTATAGTGAACAAATTAAACTTCAACAACCAACGTCTGATAAGAAAATCGAAGGTGGTGCTCAATCGCAAAAACTAAATCAATAAAAAGTGCCGTGAGCCCATTAACTCTTAACATGAAGAAGAATCATCTAAAGTCACGAACTCCTGAAAAGGAACTTGTTAGATCATGATACTTAAGAATGATATAAAAGCAAATCCTTGTAATAAGCACAGAACTAATATCAGGAGGAATAATCAACAGTGGTGATGAATCCCTTTAGATCAAGCTCAGACATTGACAAACATTACCATATCCAGACATTAAACAACAGCATCTGAAATCGTATTTGTCTATAAGAACATGTTGAATCCTAAATATTGCATTGGCCATTTTTTTCAGCTCGTACAGAGATTATAATCAATCTTGCGATTCTAAATCCAATGAGATCAAATACTACAAAACAATGAGTAATGAATCCAAAACAAGAATAATCAACATCTAATGACGATGCATGACTTTAACGATGATAATCAAGATTTCAAAGACATGATTTGGCATAAACATAATCAACAAATCCGGTCAGGAATCTTGAACTGTTTGAGGAATGTTCCTAACGAGAAATATTGATTTAAAAATCTTAATGACATGAATGCCTTAGAATCATTATCCATTATTAGTCATTCTTAAAAGGAAAATCACATTAAAAATGAACATTCCAAAGTCAATACAAGTTTTATGCAATTCTCCAGTTTAGTATTTGTAAAAATAAATAAACTTGGCAAGAATTCAACATCGAAATACTGAAGTATCCGAACGCGTTCGATGTTGGATTATTGCCAAGTCTGTTTTCTTAAATAAAAGAGAGATTTGGAAGAAATTTAACAAAAGTAGCTGTTCCATTCCAAATGAGATCGTTAAAATGGTTTCTAAAAACAAAAAAACGTAAGTTTGATTTTTTTGTTTCAATGCCATTGATGACTTGAATATAGCCTTAGCGGATTCAGCACCCCAAGAAAGGATTTTTTCAAATGTGAAAGATACGACATCTTTTCTCAGAAATTTCAAAGAACAAGGTTGAATTAGATTGCGAAAGAGAAATCAACAAATCCCTAGCCATATATTTCAAAAGACAAGAGCTTTAGCAGTAAGCATCAATATTGCTCAACATGAATCCCAAACAAAGCTAATAAAACCTCAACAGAAATCAACATCTAAGACTAAGAGGAAGGTGCAGAAAGAATTTTTAAAACATTGCTTTTTAAAAGACAAGTCTATTTTTTATATCGCAATGATGAAAAATTCTGGAGTAGAACTCCAACAGACGGCCATCGTTCAACCAATCAAACTCCAAGATGGCGCCTGGAGTTGTCAAATGATTCATGGGTCCATTGGGAAGACAAGGAACATAAGTAATTTTTGGCGGATTTCAGTTTTCGAGACGACCGCCTCCGGTGGTCGGTGTGGAAACCCAGTCATGCGTTATGTCATTTTATCAAAAACGTTGGCATGCCACGATCCATTTCTTCCTCAATTCCCAAAATCGCATATTTTGTGCCGTCATGCCACGACGCCAATTTCTCATTAATCTCCTAAATATAATAAGGCCGCTCCCTGGAGCGCCAACTATATAGTGCTGATGCAGCCCCGTTCCACAATGGTAATAACTCCGTTCCGACTTGGATTTTGGTGATAAACACGAAAATCAGGTCGTCCTGTCACAAGCCCCATTTTATGCATATTTATATTCATGTACGATGCTGGCTATATTCATGTGAGATGGGGTGGATTTCATGCACATCTGTTTTATTGTTTTAAAGCGTATGACAATAAAATCTATTTTCTTCCCCCTCACAATTGTGAAATCTGTAATGTTATACAATGAGTTTCTTGTGTTCATTTTTAGAATATGAAACCTAGGTGGATGGAATTTTTAGAATGTGTATAAAATAATAATTACACTTCTTATTACCGGTATAGTGTGCACAATTCTTTATAAAACTCGCTGAAATTGCTAAGAACTCGCTGAAATTGCTCAGAACTCGTCGACATGGCTAAGAATTTGCCGACATGGCTCAGAACTCGCTGAAATTACTCACAATTAGCTGAATGGGCTCAGAACTTGCTGAAAATTTTCAGTAAATTGCTGTAATGTTTCAGAAATTACTGAAATGTGTCAGAAATTGCTGAAATGTGTCAGAAATTGCTGAAATGTGTCAGAAATTGCTGAAATGTGTCAGAAATTGCTGAAATGTGTCAGAAA
>JAUJYV010000473.1:0-40527 GCA_033995625.1 Ophyiulus pilosus | reverse complement strand
GAGTCTACAGAGACACATTGCAGAGTCTACAGAGACACATTGCAGAGTCTACAGAAACACATTGCAGAGTCTACAGAAGCACATTGCAGAGTCTACAGAGACACATTGCAGAGTCTACAAAGACACATTGCAGAGTCTACGGAAACACACTGCAGAGTCTACAGAGCCACATTGCAGACTCTACAGAGACACATTGCAGAGTCTACAGAGAGACATTGCAGAGTCTACAGAGACACTATAAATTATAAAGAGACAGTATAGATAATGTCGTCATTAAACTTATATTCGAACATCAACTTTGTTTAAAATTGCACGTTTCATTGGTGAATGATGTATCTTTGCTAAATTGGTACAATGTATAGTGTCAAAAGCAATGCTTCCAAACTGGACCTATGGTATTCCCCATACCACCACCATTCTGAAAAGCTGATTTGAAAATTTGAAACGTGTATAGATATTTAAGAGGAAAAGAGAAGGGATATATATTGAAAATATGCCCTTTAATTTAAATAAGCATAAAGGATGGCCACAGACCGTTTTATTATCATGCATACTCAAGAACGTATTTGGCGAGAATGCATATGGCCAATCGTAAAAACTGAGGAATTTCCATAATGAGGACATTTACATCCATAAAATAAAACCCATACTTTAAAATATTCATACATACAAGATGCAGAAAGAATGAACAATGCAAGCTACAGCTAACTTGTTAAAACAACCCGGGATTTCATTTTTTCTTCACCAAATTATAACTTGAACATGTTGATTATTTTGCTTATCATTTATTAAGCAAGCGTGATAATTAAGTCATAAAATTAGTTATACTATATATACATGCAATTAATAACAAAAACAAATATCGTCAAAAGTAAGTAATTTATCTCAAACTTTTGGGTTTTTCTCATTTGAGCCTAATAAGTGGCTATCCCAAATTTCTGGCGGTACAATTATCTGGATTTCGCTATTTAACATTGTGTATATGAATATTCAATTGCTCATAAGATGTATCCATAAAACGACAACATATTAGGGAAGATCTATTGCACATTATCAAAATAGCCCACAAATTTGTAACTTTTGTATTCTGTATCTCCTAAACCTCCTTGGACAAGCCCTACGTGCAAGGAATGTATAAAATCATGTACATTCATTGAAACGTGCTGTATATTCTGATCATTTCCATAATTAGAAACAGATGAAGCAAAGACGAGAATATGTGTATTAACGAAATTCTTCGTATTCCAAAACAAATCCACAGCCAATGTCCAGCATCTGTCGCAGTGTAGCCGATTGCCCCTCAAACTGCTAATATTATGATCGACGGGCAATAAAGTTGATATACACGAACAATATAATGGACATTAAAATGCCAGTGCAAGCAGCTGGTAGAGGTGCGTGCCAAAATTAATAACACAGCAAGTGGCCTACAGAATTGGCAATTGCAAACCAGCGGGATTGTACTTTATGATACTGAGCTGTAGCCAGCTGAAAACCATCCATCCGCCATTAATGTGAGCTCTATAATTAATCAAAATGACCGATGGACTATTTTTATTAAATATAGTGTACATGTATTTAAAGAATAGCTAATGCAATATTGTGAATGCACGTATGAGGGGCAATATGCGTACTCTGAAATTATTTAGTTGCTAAATATGATGCTAAAATTATACGATCCGAATAAAAAGTTCATCAACAAGTGATTTTATCATTTCCATAAATGTGCATTAGACCAGTTATTTGATTGTGTAAATTTGGAGAAAATCAGCAACTGTTCAGAAAATTGCTCTAATTGGTAATTCGTTAATGTGAAGATCTGGAAAAGTTTCAACTTGACAAAAGAAATGCATTTGTGAAAATATTATTATAAATATTCTGCCTAAAATATAACTCTGTCCATGCCATCAGAATGTCATTACCATGTTAAAATTTAACAATACTGTTACAAATGCTACAGTAACATTAAAAAGTCAAATATAACACAACACATGCAGCACAGTCTTAGATTATTTATTTTTTAAATAAAATTTATTTTTACTAAAGCATGTTGCAAAATATTTCGAAAGGTTTGATTGCAAAATGTACAAATAAGCAATTGAATATATTTTATTTGTGCATTTTTACATTTTATTGAGAAAGGCTGATAGTGTGTTGAATAAACCAATTTTCCATTCGTGATTTTGTGTGGAATGTTAAACATGGAAGAAGTTCATAAGTTGCGATGGTTTGGTCTCGTGGTTATTACATAATTACGCCATCCTTATATTTTACAACCCTGCCATAACATCAATTTGAAGACAAGGGCCCTGGCCGCGTTTTGAAGAATTGATGTTTAGCGTCAGTGGAATATGTTAAGCCCTCCGTTGGGTCTTAGGTTAAGTAATGGAATGCCTATGGATGTAGTCTTTTAAAGCAGTTATCAAAATCGAGCAGTTGCCTTCATCGTGTGCCATAAAATTCTTCAACATGTGGGTCAAGTGAGAAGCACGGCCTTGGTGTATCCTCTGGATAATAGCCTTCAATGTCTTCCTTTACCAGGTTTAGATTTCGATTTTTCACAGAAGGTCCACCAACATCAAAGGAACACTGCAGATGCACCATTGCATATAATTCAGCAACCCTACATATGTATGTAGCTTCGACATTTAAAAAAAAAAAAACTCCTGATATTTCAAATTGCTCTTCAGGGATTTTTTTTAACCATGATAGATCACCGAGAAAATAGTGAAACCCTATATATAGTTATTCCCTAACAGCTAAACCAAGAGTGGTATTGGTAATAAAGGGATGTGATATTATAACTTTATTTATCAAAGGGCACGTTAATCTGCTGTGCCAGCGAGACTGAGGTTTTTAAAACTTTTAATGAGTAAAGACTAATTGCAAAGACATGGTATATGCTGAAATTTCTATTTCAGTATTGCCAAAAATTGTAAACGCATATCAGGCCAAGACCTGGATTACTTTAGAATAACATGGCTAACTGATGCTTAAGATTAATAACACAATTGCATGGAAGTCTCAAAAATAGAATAATGTGTATTGTCCTTAAAAGTCGCTGCTGACGAGGATTTCAAACAGGTTAGATTTGGGGCATCTGACAATAGATGGCATGATTTATCCACCCTTGTGGCCAATTTTTGATTGAGTAGTTGGCCCACACTCAATGCAGTTATCAATCAAGAATTGATCGTGTATAGCTGCTTTAAAAGGTTTTCGAGTTCAAGATAGGCAATTGTATTGATGTCAAATATTCATGTCATTCCTGGCCTCAGGATTGACTCTGAAATGTTGGTTAGGATTTCAGCTACCCTTTTTTAATCTCAACATTTCACTTTTGTATACAAAGATCGATGATCAACAAGCCAACACACGGAAGTAAGTTGATTGAAGATAGAATACAAATCCTGGTAGAGAACAAGTGTGGAGAACAAGGTTGATAAGCAATAGAGAATGTGAAAAGGCCAAAATAAAAATCTTATAAGCAGCTGTCGCAACATTGCTAAACGTTCAAAAGGCAATAGAGGCCCAGAGAAGCATCTTGACCAAAAACTGTGAAAACAGAAAGTGCTTTTGTTGTGCTTTGTTATTGGCTTACACCTATCCTTGCTCACATCTTTAAGCGTCATTGCGGCCCTAGGAAAACGCCTCGTTGAGAATAGCAAGCTCAGAAGTATCGATCCAGTGATTTCGAACAGATTGAAAAAGATGGCATTGCGGATATGAGGAGAAACTATCGCATATCGATGATTTGGTTGAAAGGTTTTATTAGAAAAGATTGTTTTTGATGTGACACATTCCATTATTTCTGTTTAGAAATGACGTGCATTTTGCAACTGTCGTCCTATTTTCAAAGACGAATTTTATTCAAACAGCCACAAGACGCCAAAGTTAGAGAAAAAATGTGCCATGATGCATATCAAAACATACCAGATGAAATATCAAAATATATACTGCTAAACGCAGGTGTCTGAACAATAATTTAAAAATTATTGTAAATTTGGTTTAAAATCTTAGTAAGTACAATGGAACCTCGATTATTATCCAAGTTAATGTGGACAGTGTTTTTCGAATAACCGAAAACTCTATCAGTTTAATATGAAGCGACTGTAAAATGGGACGCGGTTTTGAGAGTTTTGAGAGAGCTCGCGAGAGTATTCTAAACGAGATACTCGCTTGGAGCTCTCCATATCGAAACTGTCTGAAAGTCACTCTCACGTGGACAACCACCTGAGAGTAGCTATCGAGAGTAATTCGCGAGAGTTAATCTCACATGGAAACGCACCTTTACAATGATGTCCAAGTCGCTACTGACGTGGGATCATTCTCCTGAAATTGGGTACGACCCCCTACTATATGGCATTTATTTGCTAACTGAAGGGTACTGAGTTGAACTTTCTTCAAATATAAGGCAATACGAGGTCTACTGATAGTACCAAACATACGATGGCACATGTTACGCATGGTACTTGTCTGCAGTGGTGGACTTCCCAGGACGTCAGCTTGCCCGTAGCAAGTCGGCCCTTCATGAAATGGGGTCCATTAAATATTAGACAATATGTCAAAAATGTGAATGGCCTTTTATTACTCCTTTTATTATTTTATGACAGCCTTAAACAGTAGTTGTGGGTGGGCCTCCTTTGTATCTTAGAAATCAAAATTTTTAGACCCAGTCCGCCACTGCTTGTCTGCCCTTTCACTGCAACATCTTCACAATTTCCGCTCCCAATGATTGCCTACCTTGGTCATCTTTCTTAGAGTGACATAATAGGATTTTGCATGGCCCCATCAACGACACTGAAGTATTTTAAAAAGAGTTGTCATCCAGAATTGCTACGAGCGCCGAACACTTCAGGGTAGAATAGCGGTTCATGGGAGTCTAATTCCATCATTGCCACCTCTGGCACCGCTGAAAAAACGTCGAGAGAATGTGCGGTAAATTGAAGTGCCTCCTTTAAATAAATGAGCTTCACAGCATGTCTGGAACGATCAGGGCGGATGTCACGGGAAAATTGGGTTTGGCAGGATGTGTTCGTGAACTCGGGGGGGGGATCGCGAGACATTAGCTTTGCACGACAGCGTACAGCCTGACAAGGTGTATTATCGCTCAATAAAGAAAGAAAAAAAAGTCGAGTAAAAAAAGTACACTTGAAAAATGATAGAAGATATAACACCTTACAAAGCCAAATGGAAATGGAATTGCTCACAGGAGCGTGACATCCTATTTTTAGCAACGGAGCAAAACGATGAAATGATTAAGGATGGTGCGTCATAAAGATCTTGCAATTTACCTCGAAACTGCCCCTGAAATGGAAACTTCTCCTATAATTTTCATGCTACTGGAGGTGAAAGGACCAGTGAACGCGGAACCATATTCTCACGCTTTAAAATATTTCCAAATATCCTGGTGAATGTAGTACTATAAGAAATTCGAAAACTGTACTTTTCCATTGCCAATTTTCCAAGATAGGAGTAGTGAACCTATACCTATAAACATATGATACCATCTGTGAATCAGAATTCAATCCTGTAAAACAGGATAATTAATCTCAACCAGATAATTTTTTATTTCAAAAGATTTTAGTGAATATTGTGAGCTTACATGGTTTTCATAGAAAATTAATTTCATTTTTTTATCTCACATCTTTAATTACTTACACCTTCACAAAGTACATTTCAAAAACATATTTATAAGATATTATAAATAAATAAAAGCTACAAAGTATATAAATACCATATTTATTGGTACACTGACCCCGGCCACCTTTTAACCTATTAGACAGTTTTCGCATGCCAACGTCTTTATATTCACCTTAACTTTAATGGCGGGAAGGGAAGAACCACGCATGCGCAATAGTTACGTTCAGTTAGTTTATTGGGTATTTCAATGCGTGGCTCCTCCCTTCCCGCCATTAAAGTTAAGGTGAGTATAAAGACGTTGACAGGCGAAAACTGTCTATTGTTAACATCCAAAGCGTGGGTGGGGCTATAATACATGAAATCTCATTTTAATTCTGCATACAAATCTCAACTTTAATGCTTAGTACTAACGTATAATGTAAACTGTGTATTATATGCAATGATTCACGGTACTGATATAAATTTTAAAAATGTCATACATTTTCTATTCACTGATAAATTTCGAGCATCCAGAAAATATATCTAAAGCAATTGGCTACCCCTATTATATTAGCAAATTTCAATTACCTAAAGCTATTCATTGATTGCTTATCATGCAGGGAAACTTATATTATTAATAGTATAAACAGTAAAGCAAGTTTTCAATTGCAACAAACATGTATACTCTATAAATTATCAAATAGAAATATGTATATATAATTTGTGGCTTTAAGCTCCATATATCATATCTGTGTAGCATCAAATTTATAATTATCTGCCTACAATTACACATAATCAGATTTTGTCTCAGTAATTTACGTAAACTAAAATATTGCATAAAGTATCAAATATTTTCTATTCTTGAAGCAATGTGTCCAATTTTACTCGTATGTATTTCATTGCACCGCCTGCACCATATAAAAGTAAAATATTGTTGTCATTGCCTATAATAATAGTGTGAAATACACAATAAACCGATAAAAACAGACGTTCGTTTGTCAGGGAATCAACACAGTCTGGCTGCCCGCATTGTTTAAAAGTCATATCACGGATACGAAAATGACATGGCCTACTTTATAGTGTGTCCAACATCTGCAATCTAATAATATTTCTTTCAACTTTTCACTTTTCTATAGTTTCCAAATGCTTAAATACAATTTGTTCCATGAGTGACATGGTGTCTACTTATCCTAGCGTTGAATGAGACCAATTTTTAGACGCATGAATCTAAATTAAAATGAAAAGGGCACTGTTAGGCCGACTTGAATGTGCACCATTGTACGCCTCCACATGCATGGAGAACGAATGTGCCCTGGTATTGAAAGGCATGGTCACTGCTGTCATTCTGTAGTACAAAGAAAGATCAAAGGTCGAATAATCCCATCCAAGCCACACAAATCCTGCGTTACTCAGACTATAATATAAGCATAACATTGCCATGTTTACAGAGCTCTAACCGCAGATTACAAAGCCAAAAAGGAAATTTCCATAACAATATGGGTATTCATCTAAAATAATTAAAATCTCTTTTCAAATTTTCATTTTACATTTTTTTCTAAAAACCGAACAAAATTAGATATCACAAGGGAATTACCATAATCTTAACGTAAACAATTCACAGTTTTGCAATGAATTTTTACTGCAATTTCGAAAATTGTTAGTTGGCAAAGATCGTTGACATGATCGTTAATTACGTCGATAATGATGAATAATTAGATAACTAGAAGAATTAGAATACCTGGTTTTTCCTAATAACCGTACTCTGATTTCATTATTTGGGAAAATACTGTTTTAGGTCTCTTATATACCTATACACTAGCTAATAAGAACTGATCATAAATGTCACAGAAAATTGAGTTCATGTTACTATCTTAATTTAAAATAAATATTCTGAAGCTTGCTTCAATCTTGTTCGGTGCTTGCATGATAATTCAGCCATGAATAAGAATAATCTCTTCTTTTAATTCTACATACGATCTACGAAAAACATGCCAAACAAACTTGCTTAAGAGGCTCACGAATCGTTTTTTATAGAATTCCACTAGAGACTGTTCAAAGCTTTACATCTCCATTTCAAGAAGGATTTTACTGCATATTAATAAAGAATTAATTAGTGGTGAATTACCATTATAGAGAACAATCTGTAGACTTGCCTATTAGGATACAGTGAACAAAAATCTATTCCTACACAAACATATTTACAGTTTTGACAGTTCATGATGCCTATTGAAAAAAACCGAAATATACATTTCAAAGTAATAGATGCAAATAAACTTTACATTATTAATTACCATTATTTATCATTATCTGACATTAGAAAAGTAACAATAATAAACGTCAAAAAATAAGATATTCATAGACTTGTATGATAAATACATTTACCAAAAAATATTTATACTTTATGCGAAGGCTTTTTTTGTTGTTAATTATTTCATCCAACCTTTTAGGCAGTAACTCAAGGATTAATTTCTTCACAAGAACACTTAAAGATAGCAATGAGATAGTGCCAACCTCATGCAGATCAAGCTTGAACCTTATAAGTGGAGTCTTGTATTGTGAATTGATTTGTAAATATCCCGAGACACTTATAGTGTATTTGAATCAAGCATTGAGAAATTAGACACTTATAGGTCTTTGATGAAATACATTTTGCATACTATTCAATAGATTTCTGTTGTGCAATTTCTCCATTAAACGCCTCCACGTGCAAGTTCTCGAAAACAATATGAAAAATGACAAATTTACGATCATCTAAGAGCAATGCATCCCTGTAGTGTGCTTCAAGGAGCCCCTTCACCTTTAAATTAGCCTTTCTAATTAACTTGGCATATTGAATTGGCTCATCCTGTTGACATTTATTCGCAGACTATTATCCAAACCAAGACTATCTTCAGACTCGCAAAAAGCCATTTACGGCTGATTTCGGCAGATTTTTTTGCGGCAGAGATTAGTTTCCCTCTTCCTCGGCTTCCAAACTAAGTCTCTTCACTATTTTTCAATTCATAATGGATTTCGAAACGGGTATGGGCATACGTTTGCATCGTAAACTACTATAGCGACTATATATACGAAATAGACTAATATTTCAATTAGGCACGATCGTCTTGGTCCATCCCCACGTGACTCCATCCAATCCCTCAGAGTCTTGCATACATACTGGGATGCGCATTACAGAAACACCATCCACAATACATCACGGATGAGACGTAATTGTGCGTTTCAATAGCTCTGAAACGGGTAGTGAAACGCGATAGCCATGTAAATTGAATCGAGATTGAATTCTATACTGCGAAAAAATGAAAGTCCCCCCCATCACGTCCAATTGTATCGTGCAAAAACGATGTATCTGGAGTGAGATAAAAAAGATGGTAACCTCACGTTCAATTGCCATCCTAAAATCAAGCCGAAAATGGCCTGTGGCAGGGGCACCTAAAGGCAAGAAGAAGTACTTTTGGAAATAAAAAGCCATAATAACAGATAGCCATATTTGAGTTTTATAACTTGGGATGTGACTTTATATTGGCGTGTGGCAATCTAAAGCGGAATAAAAGCGGGGAAACGTATTATTGTATATAGCATGGAACAAGATGGAAAATTTATTTTAGCAAAGTTTAGTGTTAAATAACGTTTCAAATTTTTCAAAAGTTTGGAGGAACTGTTGGAAACTAAAGATAGTGGGAGAGTTGATAATGCACATCTTTCTCCCGAAGCATTGTGGGATCTAGGATTTAATAGGGGTAGGCGATGGAGCAGTTCTTAAATTGCAGTAAATCCCCAGGGACACATCTAACGGGCAATTACCACACGTTCTCCATCAGACAATGAACTTCTTAAATACGGTAAATTGACTAATGGTGCGCCATTCTCTATCTCCAGCGATTTTTTCACTTTAAGGGTTAGGGTTAAGAGGCACTAAAGTCATTACTGGCAATGCAAAAAAAAAATAAAACATTACCAGTATATTTTTGGTTTTGGAAAAAAGTAAAAGTTATATCACGACACTTATAACGAATTCTCCTCAAGTAAATAGCGCTTTTGAAGAATTTCACACATTGCCCGTTTATTTAAAATCAATTTTTTTTTGGAAACAGCATTCGGCCATGATGTAATTTGGTTTCTTGTTTTTGAATCTTTGCAATATTTAAACTGTATGTAAGTATAGTAACCGTTAGAAATAATTTAGGTTCATTTGTGCATTTTATGAACAGTTTTATGAACAAAGCTTCACTTAGTGCAATAACTTCCATCTTCTACATGAAGTTTTCCCTACCATTTTTAAGTAAAATATTAAAAGAAAATAATGTCAAGATGTAGTTGGCACGGAAATAGTTGAAGTGCACTACTTGTGTATGTGAGTACGATGAAAAAACATATGTAAGAAATGTAAAAAGAACATGTAAGAAATACAGCATTAACGCATTTAAAACGCTATGAGTGTCATAATGCAGGTGTTTACATAATGCAGTATCATATTAGCCATTATCATTTTCTTAGAAATGATGTTTGAAATCATAGTAATTTTTTTTGTTTTTAGTATCTTGCAACACGCCATTGTAATGTGCGAACTCCGTCCATTATCTGTATGCACGTAACATAGGTACGTAAATATTATTCACTTATACATCTAGCGAACAATCGTATTAGCAATTAAAATCGTGTTAATTATAATCGTCAAAGTTGTGCATACATTTCTAAGAAAATCTTTCAGAACTTTTTAGAAATATGTTAATTGTCATACCTCGTGTATACGAGAAAAACAAAAGTACGTGTAAAATTGATGAAATAGGGTATTTAAGGAACTTAAGGATCACATTACGCACACGCACTATAGTAAGCACTTAAATATTGATTATTATTATTATTATTAGTACGAGTTATTTTATTTCTGAGAGCATAATATCCTTGTTTGAATTTCATTTCCACGCAATAAACAATGCCTGGAATCAGGAAATATCGTTGCTTCCAACGTTAAATCAAACCTTACTGACACTAATATTTCCATAGAAAGAACGCTGTACTCTCCAGTGCTTTTTATTGTTAATGGCTACGCCTAGATGTTAGGTTTATAGATAAGTGCGTTTTAGAATCTCATAATAAAATCATTACCCACCATCCCCCTTGCGTTTGATTCCGTGGATTTGTTGCATAATTAAAACCATTTTTCAACATGGAAAGCATTTATCGTTTCATTATAGGCTGGCAAAGACGCAAGGGCTATAAAATCCCAAACAATTGAAACCGTAGAGGTGGATATATTCCGGCTCGTTGAAATTCGCCAATTATTGCATTTAGGATGAAACAAAATGTATTTACGATGCCATGCCAAGTGGAGATAGAAAATTTAGAAATTCAAATGAGATGAAAAATATTATAGTCTGTTATAAATAACACGCGCCCCCATTCGGTTGAATGCGCCAGTCGTATGGAGGATTTAAATGCTCATCGTGAGATATAGCACCACTTGTATATTTATAGGACAATCTACCGTTCATAATTTTAATGCGCGTGGTATTCCATTACAAAACTATTAACAAGTAATATTTTCTCGTTGCCATTCGACGTATAGAACTGGAAGGCGAAATATAACAGGCTGCAATTTGGCAATGCTGTGATAGCATGCGTTTATCGCTGCTGGAGGCATCCTCTTGCCTCATCAATTTTGGCTGTTGGAAAAGATAAGCTTTACCAGTTGTGCAGCCCGAACATTGTGATCAATGCTTACATGGATTTTGGTTCACCACAAACCGTACTCTTGGATGAGCAGTAACGTGCTGTACATTGTACATTCATAATACTGAAATATATTTTGCAGTTACACTACCATTTCTCGTTTCAAATGTTTCCCTCTATGTTTTGAATTCTGGAATCATTTGCATATGTTATACTTTACTACCAACTAACCAGATGTACATATAACAATGATGTTCATCTACAACCACACTGATAATCTACTGTAAATATATTAATAAAGGAGTATGGCGGATTTTGAAAAAGGTTATTGAATCTTTGTGGGGGAAAAACGACAGAAAAATCAACTTTTTAAAATTTCACAAAGGTATTGTGCACAATCTGCTTGCTACATATAGTAGTAAGTATAGCAAGTATAGTTATATAGTAGTAAGTAAAGGCATTTTAGATTACCCCCATACCACAATTGCTCAAATCGCATGAGCTTGAGACCGAGCTGCATCTCAAGTCACTGCTGCACAAAAAAATTGCCAAGACGAGACTCAATAAAGCCAAATGTATGTCATCTCAAGCTTTAGCTGATGCTTGAGATTATGCTTAGACGAGACAATGCTTGAGCTGTAGTTTGTTGAGCAACTGTGGTACGGGCCTAAGTATAAAAAGCCAATATCAAAGTAGCCACAATAGAAATATTTATTAATGTCACTATTTCACCTTACCCCATGTCTCAATGTTCCCCAGTCTCCCCTATAATATTCCAGAAAACTTAATGGTCAATCTGAATTAGTAGCAAACCCATTGTGACCTGCTCCGAAAATCCAATAAAAAAATCGACCTAAACAAACCAAATCCTAATCGCTTGATATGAGCTAAGCCCCACACGTGTATTAGCTATTAGACACTGCTTAGGGCCTATTCCCTCAATCGTGATAATGCTGATCCTGAAAATCCAACTCTTGGTTTCAGCCTGCTTATGCCATACCATAAGCAGTGTCCACACAACCCATTCACCAGACAAACCGCCCAATGCAACCAGATCCAGATCCATGAGTTCAACGCTAGAGGAGCGTCTATTATGTATAATTTAACGCCAGTCGCAACAACAACAACAACAAAAACTGTTGGTACTGAAATATAGGTTTAACCAAAAACAACATGAGAATCGAGGCCAAATAATACATTAAATTTGTATAACTGTCTATATCAAAAGTTATGATGATAAATAAATCATCGAATATGATTATCGGTTCATCATTAAACCTACTTTCATTTTAATCTTAAGTGTCTTTTAAAAGTTTAGTTTACAAGATTGCAGAAGTTAGCAGAAGGCCATCGTCCAAATTACTAGTGACATCAAGATTTGGGATTTTGCCTCAAAACAAAAAGTTAAAATATATAAACTACATATTTTTAGAACAGATGAACTGAAATGTCAAGAGTAATTCAATCGTGTATGGTTTATAACTGGTATTCTTAAATCAACATAGACACTGCAACATTACTTCAACATATTTCAGATATTGCCATTGTCATATCAGCGATTTTAGTAATTCTTGTTGCGGGTGGATTGATCACAGTTTTATACAGGAAAAGGTAAGACATTAGTAAAATGAAAAATATTCACCGGTTTTGACCTGATTTTGAATTAACAAAATATACATGGATATTGTTTTAGGTGTTATAAAAGCAACTCTGGTGACGCTCTAATGCTAGAGTTGGTCTCAAATACTCAACTGGAAAGATAGTCAACAAATTTCCAATTATTACTATGGAAAGCACTTAGCTGAAAATTCTTTGACTAATGTTGAGTAATGTAATATCGTAAATATGCAATAATTTTTAAACATGATATTTTCTTCTTAAAACTATAGATAGCCGTTTGGGGATAAATTAGAAAAATGTGTCCACCCAAATAAACTTACTCTCAAAGCTATTAGCTATGAACAACAACCCTGCATATGACAATTTTTTTTAAGTAAATTTGTGCAAATATAAAGGGTGGACCAAAATTCCTAGCCACCCCACTTTTTTTTCTTAAATCTTATAGTTATGAAAATTTATTTAATTAAATACAAAGTCGTGTGTGCTCTATCCACTAATGTTGTTAGTTTTTAACTACAACCATTTGTTCACGGAAAACCACATAATAACTTTTGACTCGTAACACTTAGGACAAAATGTCAAATTAGGAATATGAAGAGAACGGTCTGTTTGTATGAAATCAACTATTTTTGTCTTTATTGGTAATTATTTAAAGTTGCTACAATGTTATTAAGAATTGAGGGAAACACCATATGATACGCTGCAGCACAGTAATGTACAGCAATGAAGCGACCTACAATACATGTACATATTGTGTGATAACGTATTTTACTGATATGATTTACAGAGATGACATGTTATACTGTAACCTTCAAGTGGCATTGCACAATTTAATGGAAACATTAGCATGAATCAGGATATAAAAGTTGATGTTTGAATTCTTTAATCACAAAACACATGAAAAGTAGGTCGCTTCACTGCAGTGCACTTACTCAGTACTTAAAAACATTGTAACAAGTTTAAATAATTGCCAATGAAGACGAACACAGTTGATTTCATACAAACAGACTATTCTTTTCCTTTTCCTAATTTGACATATTGTCCTAAGTGTTAAGGATCAAAAGTTTTTATGTGGATTTCCGTGAACAATCTTCAATAGTTCAAATCTAACAACATCAGTGGATAGAGCACAAATATGACTTCCTATTTAGCTGCATTAACATAATTTTCATACTTATAAAATTTAAGATAAAAAGTGGAATGGCTAGGAATTCTGGTTCATCCTGTATTTGTATATAATAAAAACTTACAAGTAAAGTAAACGTAATTATTAAATAATCATAAATTATTATTAATTGACCAACGAAATTTTCTTTGTATTTAAAGTTTGTCTCAATGTGTTTTTAAAAGTTTGATGGCTGTAGTAGCTAGTATATAGGTAGATATGCCCATATATTATATGCCCCACATATAATTGTTCAACATGCGAGATGTGCCATGTCCCATAGTGGCGTTATAGCGATTCAATTAATTGTTCAACACGTGACTTCGTAAATATCACCCTGTACGTTTGGATATCTACAGAAGAATGAAGAAGATAATACAATATCTGAATAATGGATGAAACAAAGGAAGAGGACCGCAATTGAGACAATATTAATAGTGTCGGTACTTATAGGTGACCTGGTTTAGCGCTTTAGCGAATATGGTCCTAAACGCAGCGGTCCTCGAATTAGGCTAACAGAAAAATGGAATTGCTTTTCTCCGCATTCCTCTAATTAAAGCACCAAAGAAATAATGGACCACTTCATGCGACCGTAATAAGGAAAGCAATTGTTGAACCTGTCCACTTAATCTTTTCATATTCGCTTTCGTATTAAATAATGAAAGTCAACGTGGACTTGCACACACATTAGCACTAACTCGTTCCCAACTCCAATACCTTCCAACTAAACGACATAATTTATATCCGTAACCACGAGCAAGGCAACTAAAGCGATTTCGCATCTCATAATCCAGAATTCTCTTGATAAGCATCGTGTGAGGCTAGAGGAGTACTTGCACTCTGCTGAACATAAAATGCCACACGGCTATGGGCCTATAACAAATTATCAATTTTCAGCTATCACTTAAAATTACATTTGGTAACAACAAGCTGTGCTACGTTTTCCAGATGTCTATGGGAATTCACCCCACAATAATAGCCAATAATACACCCAACAATAACCAAGGATGTGCTTTCCTTGTATTTGTGTAACTGTATATTAATAATACCCCCTACCACATGGCATACTAATGCTGACTGTAGGGTAACATGTAAATTTGAATTGAATTAATCGTTGATGAACAAAGCACGACTCGCACAATTGCATACCAAAGTGAAGTTCTTCGAAAATTTGGTTTCTAATCAGTGACGTCCAAGTCAAATATTTGAATATGATTTCGAACATGCCAATTACTTAATTTACCATTTAATCAGATTTCATCAGATTCCCCTCTTGGATAGTTGTGGAAGCACTTCATGGCGTAGGAATCAGTACTAGTATAAATGCACTTCATCTCATGTATAATCATTTAACGTGGCTGGCTTCTTACTAAAAGCTGACCAATTGTTATTATTCCATTTCAGCATCCCCTGGTGTCATATGAGCCATTAGCATTGCATTTCCAACATTGTAAAATCTTGTTTCTCAGATCTTGAAGTACACGAACAAGTACATGTTCAAATTAAAATTACAAAGATCCGTATCCCATTATCAATTAATTGGTGATATCCCATCCTTATTTCCCATCTATAATAAAATCAAATTATAAATTTTGCTTTTATTCCACATCCCACGTCGGTAAAATTCCATGTCGGTAAAAAATTGGATTAAATATCTTGTTGGAGTTGCACTTCCGGCATACCATAGCAGCCCAATAATCAAATTTAAAAATGCATGAATTGGCCCCAAGGAGATCAAATAGAATTGCCGGCCCAAAGGGTCAAATAGCAGTTGACCTAACTCAAATTTATCCATAGGTAATTCCATCCCCAGTGAAGGAATCCAAATTTATGCATGAACACTAATTGCCAGAGGACAATCATTCGTTTCTGAAAGAACAACGTCGGGAAGCACTCATCTGCAATAACATGCATGAAATCCATCCAACGCATTGTTTATGAATTAGCAACATAATTTTGGCTTCATCTGGGAGCATCCTAATTATTCGGTAAGTGCGCCGAGCATCTCGAGTTATCATATTTGCCTCTCGCCATAACCTAATTACCTTATTCGCTGCAGGATTCCCCCTCCTCCTTTCGCATGCCACATTTTTCCCGGAAAATGCTGGATCTGGCAACACATGTTACCAAATTGTATTTCTGCAGCGAGGGGTGCTTGCTAAGGAAGGGGATAAATGCAACAAAAACGCATACTCAAACTCCCTCCTGCCGAGGAAATACGCTGCAGTGTAGCCATGGAGGAATCAATAGCGAGATTTGCGCATCTCTGTGCCCTAGGAATTGAGACAAAAGGAGAAGGCGTACAAGAAGCGTCGTTTGGCATTTCAATGGATCTCACAGATGGTGGTTGGTATTTCAAAAATCGATCAATGTAACCGGTGCCGAAATTGTTTCCCAGATAACGCTGCCATCCAGCAGTTTTATATTCCATATCCAAAGGTTTGGCATGGACATGACGCCAGGAATACTGGAGTTAGTAACTGCATGGAAAACGTTAGTTCCCAGAACCTAAGAAACACGTTCGTAGGGGCGTCCATATTGGGGCGTCACTTGCAGAAAAGTAAGAAAACATCCAAGTAGGGCAATCTTGACACTTGGTGACAGCAGTGAATAAAGGCTTTGGCTTGGCTTTGGCGAAATGGCTCTGATTGTCTGTTGAAGCCATACGTTAAAGTTTTATGAAGACCTATGGCATGACTATTTGTTAAAAATTCTGGCAAATAAGCTTCACTACCAGATTATTTTAATTTCCCAGCACAATGTTTTCCATGGCGAATAACCTTCTTCAGGTGATAAACTCTCTGGACTTGTAAATGATTGCTGCAATAGTGGTGTCCATGCACCAACAATTCTAAAAATTGAGAAGTCTGATTAAAACATACAAATAATTATTTTCACATCTAAAAGGACCATAGTGTAAGCCATGTTGCCTTGCTAGTTTAGCACCTGAGGTCAAATTAAAATAAACTGGTCGTTAAACTAATTCGCATGAATTCGCATTGAATGCTCCACGTCCTCAAAATGAGGTTTTGGACTTTTAAGAGGTTCTTCATACTTTCGAGTTGAACATGTAAATGGCGATGTAAATGCATGGCATGTAAACATCTGCTTTAATATTCATTCTGGTAAATATTAGGGAGATTGAGCCAACCAACGTGAGCATACGTCTTTATACTGACCTTAAATGGAACTTTCGGGAAGGGAGAAGCATTGATTTGAACTATACCCATTGAGTGCATGCGTACTCATGGCGTTCATTTAGTTCATTGGGTAGTTCAAATCAATGCTCCTTCCTTTCCCGAAAGCTTCATTTAAGGTCAGTATAAAGACGTACGCTCACGTTGGCTGGCTCAATCTCCCTATTAATAAAAGGTAAACCACGTGAAAAAATGCTGTTAAGAGTCCTGGATTATTCTTAAGAGTTTAAAGGTCCAGAACCGTTGTCAAGTGTCACGTACATACTTAAATCAGGTATGTAAGCCTAATTCAATGCAGTAGTTTAATGGGTATTGGATGACGACAGATTAATAGAGTTTGAGCCAGCCAACGTTAACGAAACGATACCGATAACGAGAAATAGCGCTGGCGGCCCGGAATGGCATCGGAATGCCATGCTTCGCATAGGCTAGTCCTTGACACTCCGGACCGCCAGCGCTGTTTCTTGTCATAGTTATCGTTTCGTTAACGTTGGCTGGCTCAAACTCTCTATTGACTACACTAGTTTAGATTAGGTTAGAATAACTGTAGGCTTTTTTTCATGTGGGAAATTCTCCTATAACCCGGTTGTTAGAACTTAAATTGAGGTAAGCTACAGCATGTGCGACTTATTTTGGACATCATAAAGTTGTCTTATATAAAAAAGCAAAATAAGCTAGATGGGAAATAGCCGTTGGGAGCAAATGTATGACTAAGCTGCTATGGATGCCTATACTGTTATCTCAGAAGCAGGCATTCGTATAGCACGCCTCGCAATGTGCATGCACAAGCATATGTAGGCTTAAGTACCTTGTGCAAAGTCCTTTTTGGAACCATCATTACATGGGCAAGGGTTTACAGTTCAGCTATAAAACGTGTACGTGAGTTAAACGGTTTCAATTTGGTGCATGGAATTACCATGCCCGCTACCGTGCATAAAAACGAATGCATAGAAGCGTAAAAGTACGAAAACTGAACAAGAAAGCAAAATCTTCGGAGTGCAGTCGAGTTAATTCCGCCGTTTTGCGCACTTTCAGATGATGCGAAATTAGTCGAAACGACTCAACTTAGTATTACTCTCGAAGAATTTTCTATAGTAAACTACGGCATTAGGAACGTAAAATGAAAATGTACGAAACCTTATTAATGAACACGTTGACTTTTAGTGTTAAACTCACCATTGTAAAATTGCTTTTATGAAACAAATTTTTGTAGTTAATGTTACAAAGGATATATGGCGTTATTGTCTAGATTGTTTACTTGTAAAAACTATAAGTTTTGAAAAAGTTCGCATGCCGTGTGACAATAAACTTAAAGATTTCAAAAAGTATGAAGGTTTACTAAACTTCCTTGCTGGTGACCAAGTTTTCCAAAAGTGTCTTTCAATATTATTTGAAAATTTGCTACGAATTCAAAGTTTTTTAGGTGATATATTTTCTCCTTATACACCCTGAAGAAAATAATGGAAGTTTCATAATCGGCGTTATCCAAATAATAGTAGATAAAAAATAATATTCTTATAACTAAAACCAAGACATTTAGATTTAAGATAATTGTGCTTAATGCACAATTTTAGAAATCATGCAGCATGCTTTAAAACACATTAAGACTAAGTTATAACTTTTGTTATAAGACCCCACTGTGATCACAACGTCATGCAAGGCATTACGTACATGTAACTTAAGTTGAAACTTCTTTAATCACTTTAATTACTTAATTGACGAAACTCATTTTGTTTAGACTTTCTTCTTACATGATCTAAGTTTTCCCTTTCTGATGAACATTTCAAGATGACATTTAAACGAACATGTATGATAACGAAAACAAATTTCAGCATAATATTTCATGAGTACAGTTGCAATTTAACGATTTATCATTTTTTTTTATAAAAGTTCAGCTTCACATTCGATATCTTATAGAAATGGACTAACAAAATGTGAATATCACAAATTATTGAACTTAAAGAGCTTGTGTTAATGAGCTTGAATATGGGAACAGGTCGCTAAAACTATATTTTCTTGTCTAATTGAAACTGACACACTGTCTTGGGCCTGACTTCACCAACGCAGCGATGATGTTACGGCAGTATCTACACGAAATATCAGGAGACATTTTCTGATTAATGAAAAGTAGAAACTCTCCAGAGGGCCTCTCAGCGTCTTTCAAAGCCTCGGAAAATGGGAAAATAAATATTGCGCTAATGGGAATGTCGTCAATACCCCGTCCTTCCTCCAACTACTGTCACTGCAGAAATCTCCAAGGAAATGGTGGCAACATTAGCGAACATTTAATACGAGGTTGCTCATAAGACGTTTTAAGCAAAAGTCAACATTCTAAGAAGAAGAGGACTGTTTGTCAACACGCCGAAGAAGATGAAACTTTCAAAATTCTAAGCTTTGCTATACATTTAATGTTTGGTTGCCAAAGTAAATAAGGATCCATTTATTGAAAAACAAAAAACTAATTGAAAAGCACTACCTAGCGTTATCAACAAAAACATTTTATAAAACAAGCCCATGCAGGAGATCAAAAGAAATGTAACTTTTGGCTTAACATTACTAACGTCAGAGATTTCATGCATTTGTGTGCATTTATTTTAAAATATTTTATTGGTTTTTTCATTAAATGCTCTAAATTTAAACAAGAATTTTAATTTCATGCACAAAACGACCCCCTCAACGAGCATTTGTATTGAAAATTGGAAAACAACTTCCATAGGAAGTGAAAAACATGTCTGTGTCCCATGAGAATTAATTGTTTATTCATTTATAAGATCAAAGTTGCTTAAAATGTCGCTTAAGCAAATATTTTTATCCATCAAAATGCTACTTTGAAAATCTTTGAATATAGCTGAAGCTAATAGCTATATCAACTGTAAAGTTGCATAATTATGAGAAACGTATAAACAATTTTCACTTAGGTAAAATCCAGCTTTTATTCATGAAGTAATTTATATGCATCTAGCCTTCTACTGTAGAGTAAATTTTGCTCTTATGGCTTTTATGCTTTATCAACCAATTTCCTTCCTCTTAATTTATATATATTTACATTAACGAATAGCGTCATCATCCTGTCCTTTTCTAAATATATGCTCGTTTAAATATTGATGTCAAAAAGAAGATCTTCCATGGCCTCTATGAAATCCCATGAGCCACTAAAAGAACATTAATATTCCCTAATTTAGCATCGTGAGGACCTAGAATGGTCTAAAACACAGCCATTCCTAAATCACATTCTGGTCGCTTTACTAATGATTAAGGCTATATCTATTCATCATTCTATATATGATATAGAATATGCCATCATCCAATATAAATCAAAGATCCCACTTTATCCATGATTTTAAGATATCTTGAAGCGTATACAGCTGTATATGCCCGCCAATTTGTTGGCAAAGTGCAAACTTTTAAGGTCATTGATGATAGATGTCCATCGTCATGCTCCAAATTCTGAACTGCGATAACTTTGGAATGATTAACAGACTTACAACATCCGAAATAGTTATTTGTCTCGTGTCCATTCACTGCATTAAGCAATATTTCATTTTCTGATTTATGGACCAATTCGAGCTACCATTCTCACTAGTGCAATTTCATATTAGTTATATACATGTACAATACTTAATGAATTTTTTTGATTACTAAAGAACAATGTTTCTTATCTGGTATTATGCGAAACGCTCATAACAAAACATTTAGATGTTCGATGAATTTTAGAAAACACAATGCATGACATTTTTTCTCTTGTCATTTATGTATCATCACGAAAAAGCAAAATATATTTAAGACGATTTTGTACAAAATACAATTTCTAGCTTAGCTTTTTATAAACGTTATCCTGTGGCGTGTCATTTCATTTAGCAATTCTTAAAAAATGTAAAGATAAAGAAGGTCAAGGTGGACAAAGTTTCTTGAAGTGTCCATCAGTGATTATCTGTCCTAAAATTGGTTTGGCAGCCATAACCCAAGGGAAGTATTGTTCCAAACATGGCGATCCACGGCATGGTAAGTTGTGTTAGTGTTTAACACGCATTTGTAATTTGTTCCAATAACATATTCATGAACAAAGAAAAAGCCCTCAGAACCTTACAATCATTACATAAATGCAATAACGTCACGTTCAAGAAACGTTGGTAGTGACTTGTTCATCATGGTTAAATTGAATATTTAACAAATCTGTATTTTTTGCTAGTAGGGCTAGCTATCAGTAAAGGGTTTTGAATTATCATGTCTGCTGAGTCATGTTAGTCATGAATATAAGGGAAACTATGTGTGTGAATTACAAGAATATTTCCATAAGCCCTTAGATAACTTTTCGTGTCTTATAACATAGGGTAACCAAAGTTGTATAGGTAGTTTCCTTTACATTTTCCACACGCATGGAATGCATGAATAGTATTTGCCAAAAAACATGGTAAATATGTTTAGTATTCTTGAGATTTATAAAGGTCTTTATCAAAGCATTTCCGCTTTATGGATTTACATTCATTTTTCGGTGAAAGACACATTCACCTGTGGGAGTATTGAATGGTTATCCTATGAACGGTTGGTCTCAGCGACCTAACAAGCTGTTTCAATTTAATAGGGTCTGTAATCCAGCAGTTGTCGATCGGTTTCTTTGACCTGTCTTGATAGAGGAGTGTTCCAGACTATCATCTGTTGCCACAGGTTTGCGACATGTGGTACGATAGTACGTAAATCCATAGTTAGTGACGTATCATGAAACAGCGTTTTTTATCTCATGATGTACCGATATGCAAAACGATTTCTTGGCAAACCTAAAATGTTATCTTTTATAGATTTTATATATCACTCTTCTAAAAAAATTATAATTCATTGTTGTAGTATTCAAACTACAAATTCATTGTTTACAGACCTGTGTTTTCTGACAAAAAAACCGACTAAATGAAATATCGATGCATTTTTAAAAGATATAAAAAGCAGATGTCATTTTAAGTTTAGATTTTATGACATTGTGTCTTCATGGAAATACGTAGTTTACTAAAATCTAATATTTTTTAACGATGTTTCCAAAACAGAACGTTTGATATACACTTGCCTAAAAATGTTCAGTCCGTTAAAATAAAGACTGAGGCTGTATTACAGGTAAAATGTACATCAACACCATAATAATATGAGTGTCAATATTAAGTGATACCAAAATTTGGAAACAATTTTTATACAGCGTCTAATCTCAATTTTAAAAGTTGTTGGCAACCATGCAGATCTTGCATGTTATCGGTGATTGCCAACTTAGGAATTTTAAGGATGACTATTAGTTATATGTTCTGTAATCCGAAAATTACTAAATGTGTGATGAAATCACATGTTATTTTGTTCAATATTTGTATTTTAACGATCTCTGTTAATGAGGTAAAACAAATTCAGAAAGATCAACGTCTCAGTTTTCTTCAATTTATCATCTCGGTATTGTGCAAATTCATTTATCTTCCCTTTATATAAAGAAGAGTAACGTGGTTGTTCACAATAGCTTAAGGAATAACACAGTTGAAAACCTGGAAATTTGCGCCAAGGACGTTTCTATGGAAGCCATACAATAAGACAGCTAACATTTTATCATGTTATACGATGCTATAAGGACATATTTTTAATTTACAGTACATTTGGGATAAATCATATCCACGTTAATCCTTATTCCAAGAAAAAATGGGGAACGAAGGCATTGCTATTTATCAATAAAAGTAAATAACGGCCGTAAAAATTGGAAAATGATAAAAGTATGACTTTATGGTATTCCAATATTGAGTATTGAATCCTGTAAACCTAAAAAAAAAAAAAAAAAAAAAATTTCGACAATGCGAGGAAGTGTTGAAATTCCAAACCGTACTTTATGGTGGCTGACAAACAAGTTGGAAACTTTAGCGTTGCACGTTTTTACATTCAGGCAGCGATTACAGAACTTCTCCTCAGTAATATGTGATACCTAAGTGCAGAGTGGTAGATAACGAAATTATTGGCATCATCAGTTGAATTACTAATCACTACATTAATGACAGCAGACTTCTTTCTTCCTTAACACAGTATCGTGTGGCCTTTATATTTCTGGGTGAAATACTATATTGCCCCCGCCTGTGCATTAAAAGTTATATATTATGATGCCTATATTTGACTTGCAATATAGAAATATTAATTTACCAGATGTGGTACTAAATAATAAAGTGGAAATGTTGACGTTATGTTTCGAGTACAAGCCCCTTCCCATACTCCCATACTTTAAAGGGTCAAAATTTTGAAAAAACAATAAAAATAGAGAGGGGGGGGGGGGGTAAAGAAGAAGATAATACAATTCAGTAAATACATTAGTTTAGATTCTACAAATAGTTGGCAGGAATCTACTGTGCATGCATGGTCATACGTAATACTTTATGAAAAACGATAACACATCCAACAAAAATAATGCCACTGTTCTGAGCATCTTAAAATCCAAACAATTAAAGAAATACTACATCAGATATCCACACAACATTCAATTCAATTTAATTCAGTACCCTACAGTCAGCAAATAAATTCCATGTGGTAAGGGGAGGGGGGGATGTCGTACCCAATTTCAGGAGAATGCTTCTACGTCAGTAGCGACTTAGACATCATTGTTAGATTGAATTTCTACTAAATCTGGATATTTGACAGGAAGGCCATTTCATCGTCTTATCGCATGCAGAAAGAAGGACCAATAGTAAGTATCCGTCTTGGCACGAAGCTCGGTCAAAGGATTTCAGTGATTATGCCTACTCCTATAGTGGTCGTTAGGCATTAATATATGGGAAACAAGATGTGAATTACGAGATAGATGGAAACGATTGAATAACCCCATAGATAACTTTTTTTGCGTCTGGACCTCAACGTGTCCCAATTTAGAGAATTAAGCATTTCTGTCACACTCGCGGAATGCCCTACGCTGAACAATCTCTATATCCTGAATATGAACCATCCTGTGAGTGCTCCAAATAAGAGCACAATATTCTAACAAAGGGCGAACCAGGGTTACACAGCCAGTTTCCTTTACCTTTTCCGCACATTCTCGAAATACGCATTTAATGAATCTAAGGCGTTGATTCGCTGCACCAACATGTAGCGCACGCGCTCTATCAAATCAGAATGTTTTCTTAATTTGTTTGGCAAATTAATTATTAATGCATGGAATTCTATAATATGTAATAAAATTGTTTATCTTGGTGGATTTTATCAAGTGCACCTGGGGCTGCTGAGTAGCTAGAGGGAAACAGTGACCTAGTGAGAATTAGCGTTTGAGAAAACACTACTTTTACCGTGTAATAATTTGTTACCCAGTTAATTAATCGCGTATGAACAAATTCAAGTATTTTCCATTTCTTTTCCTGATACAGCAGCTCCTTCCGGCTAAACGTGAATGGGTCACATACAAGAGATACTCCCAAAACAGTTTTGTTGGCCCTCCTTTCTAATAGGACCGCTTTCTAATATAGTCATTATCGGAAAGGCGGTGCAGAGATAGGAATGTGTAGAACAAAGGATGGAACGACAAAAGATAACAAGTGCGCATTAATATCGGGCATGAAGTTAACAGAAATGCTGATAACACCGCCTTTCGTGAGACACTCAACCATCCAGAATGCTCATGAATAGATGGCCACGTAAGATAGCTATTATCTTTCAGGAAAGTCTGTATGCAGATCATGAGTCTGTACTACACTCGAAACTTGTTTTATACTCAGCTTAGATGCGCAATTACGGTCAATGAATTTTTCCTTGAGTTCGAAATTGCTTTTGTAACGTTACTCCATTGGTACATAGTCAGCCTCCTATTCAGGTCAACTAGCAATTTGAAAACCCTAGCCGTCGATGCAATATTTGAACAGATTAAGATGGGGAAACTCCTAAGTACAATAAGTCGCTGTCTCGATTGCACTTTGACAGTTTTTGTAATTGGATTGTGGTTGTTTATATTATTTTCATAAAGTGGAAACACGAGATCATGGTTATATTGGGACGCCATCAATTGTGTCAAATTTGACTAAAATATGGCTAATTGGGATTATAATCACCTAAATCATTTGTATGTTTTTAACTTCCAAGAATGCGGTACTTGTATTATTCTATAATTGTTAAAATTTGTATTTTTTGGTACTAGAAGAGGGAAATTTTATGTAAATAATGAAATGCATTATGTTAATCCATCTTATTTGTAAAGCTTTGGATGTTTTTTTCTTAAATGTTACAGAGAGCTGCTAAAAATGTTTTTGGGGCCGAATTCTGGCAACATGTGATAAATATAAGCTCTCCAACCTTCATTAGCAAGCAAGAAGCTAATTAGAGGTATCGTTATCCTTTGTAGCAATTCAAGTTTACCTTACTTAAATCATTAATTTTATTTTAAACAGATGGTTTATCGAAACCTTCTCGACTTTAATCACTTCTATTATCATATACAGTATGTCTATTTAATAGCCTAATGTTGTCCATCGATGGTTAGTAGTAGTACAAACCAATTTATATGCAATTATCATACAATTATGGCATCGCAGCGTCTTATATTTAGCTATATAATATTACAAAAAATAATAAAATTTAAGAAAAATAAAGATTAAACAAGGTCTTACTTTTTTAAGTTGATAAGGAACTTCAAACTGCAGATCCTGTTCAATAATTTAAAACTTGTATCCAAGCATATCAAGGCTAGGCATTGATGTAGGTTGATGGATCGATGAATTAGATGAGATTCCAGCTGAGAATAAAAAAATTAATTTTTAAAAACACACGGGGGAGTGTCAAAAACTAAAAAAGACATCCATCTCGTTTTGGTGCTTTTATACAAGTTTATAAACGTAGATAGATACCATTTGTGGATGGCCCCTCAGTACTGTTTGGTCAATTATGTATATTCGAGATGACCTGATGTAAGTATGTAATTAGGTGACACCAAAGCAACACGGATAACACTAACACTGAACGAGTAACTTAAATGAATCTTAAACTGTGCCACATGTATCATATTTGTCATTCTCACATTAAATTCTTTGTCACTCTATAAAATGCAAGTTATTGAAATTTATGCAAATATGCGATGCTGAAACATCGTATTGAATTTGCATAAATCGTCTCTGTCGCACTTAGAAATCAACAGAAACGGATTAGTTGGAATCATTCAACCCGAGCTTAACGTCAATTAAATTGCGTTTAGCTTTTGTCTTACAAATGATAGCGCAAACCACGTTAAAGCATTATTTTAACCTTAATTTGCACTTAGCTTGCAGAGCACATGGTCGATTTGAACGTTGAGCCTGACCCAACGTCAGTCAAGTCGCTTGAAACGTGCTTTAGTTACAAATCCCGCCAGTACTTTCCGTAAACAAATTAGAAAAAACAACATAAGGAAGATTTTTTCGAATTTTCAATCGTACCACTACCAAGATATATTGTTGGTAAATACGTATTTCTCGTATGGCCCTCGCCATTTTGGTATAAGTTTCGAATCAGGGACATGAACGATTTTTTTTTCACCAGCCATGCAATATGCGTGAGCGACGGAAACCTAACTATGCAACAGCTCAATGTACGTTTCAGAAATCAAAACTAGCTGCATTAGCAGCATTCACTTGTCAATCCTCCTTATTTTGAGGAAAAGGAGCTGACGACAAGGTTTTAGATGAAACTAATCAGAATCTTTTCGTAACTTATACATTTGTAGGGTCTAAGTGTCACATTATAAAAATTAATATTATCATTCAGAACGTGAAAAAGACATTTTTATGACACTTTTGGAAAAAAATATGTGTCAAAATGAGGGTTGTACAAAATGATTGAGATCCCCACAGAAGAACAAAATCTCGAAAAGTGATAAAGGTATACAATTTATTCTAAACTGTTGATGCCAACAATCCTTATTGAGCTAACTCTTAAGAACTAGTGACATTATAAAAAGGTCCAAAAAAGTGATCAAATGGGAAAAAACTTGATCGATGCCCAACTTTGAGGAAATGCTAGTGCTAAAATGAAACAAAATAGTTTCAATTTAAATCACACTTCTTTACAGGATACAAGTAATTCTATTCTGTAAAGAATACATTTTGTAACTTAAGAACATTGCTTTTTCGATGTTCAATATTTGTGAACTACATGTACAAATAATTTTTTAAGAATCTTATATTTTCAACACTATTATATCGACAAGATATCGATAGCAAATGATACCAGTGCGTAAAAATCTACAGTATATTCAAAAACAGTCATTCTACTAATTTAAACTCATTTCATAAAAACTGCCCCAGTGATAAATTGGAATTGCTTGTTTTCATAAATACGCATTTGTTCAAATATGCTGTACATAATGAAATGAAACGGGATTTTTCAGTACGTATTTTCATAATACAAGATTGTCAGATATTTAATTTTCTTCAAAGAACCTTTTTGCATGGTCCAAAAGATAATCCGCTGTCAGATTTCGGCAATTGTAACCTTAAAGTTTGAGCCATCCAACGTTAACGAAACGAAAACGGTAACGATAACGAGAAATAGCGTTGGCGGCCCGGAATGTCAAGGACTACCCTATGCGAAGCATGGCATTCCAATGCCATTCCGAGCTTCCCGCGCTGTTTCTCGTTAACGTTATTGTTATCGTTTCGTTAACTTTAAATGGCTCAAACTCTCTAGTATGAGCATGCCAACGTCTTTATACTTACCTTAACTTTAATGGCGGGAAGGGAAGAACCACGCATTTGCATCCATTACGTTCAGTTAGTTCATTGGGTAGTTCAATGCGTGGCTCCTCCCTTCCCGCCATTAAAGTTAAGGTAAGAATAAAGACGTTGGCATGCTCAAACTATATATATTCACATAAAAGTACTTAAAGCTAATATCGGGATGCTGATGGAGGCGTTCAGCATTAAAAATTAACTACAATGAAATTTAACACTGGCTAAAGTCTATGATGCTGTCATGACGTCACCTTAAAAGTGCCATATTAACGAAGTAGGAAAATTGAGGAAGAAACACAATGGATGGAGAAACATTAATCTAAATTGCATTTATGAAGACGAAAGTTGATTATTCGGATGCCACATCAAATGGATAGCAGGCGAGGTTTTTGTGTTCAAATTTCTAAATCGAGTTTACACTGCGTGTGCAAAGACGTTACACGTACGATATTTCGCAGAATGCCTTAGGGATCTGTGTTATATTAGTTCACTATGTAATAATTTAGAGGAAAAAAGCTACTGCGAGCTTTGTGAAAGCGACATTGTCCCATGAAGAAGAACAAAAACAGGCGTTTGATAAAATAGGGAGTTATTTATACGTCGAGCAATATTACACCAGAGCACATAAAAATAGAGCATCGATTTTATCTTTGACGTATCAATCACACTAAAGTATGACGGCTTAGCCATATATAGTGGGCCATGAAAACATCGTGCAGTTCTTGCGTTATGGCTAATTCATCAAGACATCCCCTGGCAACAAAAATGCATTGTATTTGCAACTTATAGGCGGAGAGACAAGATGCCAAAACGATGCAAATACATCATCCACTGGGTATGCTTTTAAATGCATATTTATCAAAAACGCGTCAATCATTGGGTAAATTGAAACCCGTGCTATTGGCTCTGGTATGATCTAACAGGCATACGAAGTTTTAGAAATTTGGAGCTAGGAGAAAGTTATCTTATGTTTTCAACGGATAGGACATCGTTAGTAAACATTTATTACCCATGTTGGAGTGATCCACAGCGACATATCACAACTTTACATGCGTTAACAATAAGATTCAGAATCAACATTCCAAAATATACGACGGGTTGAATTTCTGTTAACTACATAGTTTACTCAGTTTGTTATACTTTACCATCTTAGCAAACTCAAGTCTTGATACCTAAAACATACACCGTGAGTCATAAAAAAGTAGAACCCAATATAAAACAATCACAACTTCGTGAAAAATGCTTCGACTTAAATTAAATTTGGCACTTACATAGAACAATAGTGTATAGGAACAAAAATTAATTATATAAAATATGCTCAAAATGTTCTCCGGTGCCCACACAAGCCCGGAGTTTAACGCGCCATTCTTTGATTGACGAATCGATTATACACTGGTCGAGTCCAATCCAATTTTTTAATTCGTAGTTTCAAGTCTTCGATATTATTAATCTTCGAATTGTGTACAGGGATGAACTTTTGAACTCTGGACATGCTACAAATCTCGAGTTTTTTCATTTTTCAACAAGTCGGTGCACCCACTCACTCACCGTGCTCGAGAAACAGTTGAACTGTTGCAACGGAAAACGACCAGGAAAAGGTTTACAAATCTAAAATTAAAAATATGGAAGACTTGAAACTACAAATTAAGAAAACTAGGATTGAACTCGACTCATCAACCGGAGAACATTTTATAATTCATTTTTATTTGTACACTATTGTTTTAGTATGTATAAGTACCAGATTTCAATTAAATCGAAGCATCTTTTACGAAGTTTTGATTTTTTTTTTATTGGGTTCTACTTTTTAATGACTCACAATGTTGTTAAAATGGCATGTAAAAGTGGTTTTAAATAAGTAAGAAATGCAAGTGCTCTGTTATGTATGCCTCTAAAATATGACGACTTCAAAGTAAAGATAACAGTGGGTCAGTTTGATCCTGCTAGATGAATTATAAATCCACCATTTAATGCACAACGTTTTAAGATACCACTGTTAAATTTGTACCCTGCATTGGCATTACTAATAAATGAGAGCTTGATAAACGATTAATGAATCCGTTTAATGATTTATACAGTTGAAATAGTAACGCGCATGCAATTTAGCCCAACTGGGATATATAAATATATGTAACACGTTTTTAAGATTGATGAATGTCATACGGGTCGGAATATTCTAATTCGGGCTGTTTAATTAATAGCCCTATTTGCAATTGCGCCATCTTGATTCCATGCGTAAGACGGCTTGTAATTAATTAAGTTCCGTCGTTTGCTACTTGCACGCTTAGACTTATAATTTATTGAATGCGGTTTTCAGAGTAATAACGACAAGCTAGAATGTATTTCCAAAACCTTTTGACGTAGCCACCCGCCCGGATGCTGGGTAACCATGGCAACTGAGCGCCATACATACATTTGACGTACGACCGAGTCAGCACTACTAAAGAGATCTATTCTAAATCATATCAAAAACTTATTAATATCCGCGTTGTTACGCTCTGTGTATGCCAAAAATATATTATGAGCCTGTTTTGTATGCAACTGGTGCGTGAGAGAAACACAAAAAGCAAACAAATTGAAAACCGATATTCCTAAATGCTTGAATTTAATCAAGATAAGAACATGTTGGCTAAGATGATCTTTAATAAAGCGTTTCTACAGAAAATAAATGACCTACTGTTATTAAAATCATCAATTCATTTCCTTGGACATCTTTCCAGATTCTTATAGTAAATTACAACAAGGGTGGATACAGTGGATGACAATGGAGTTCGGAGCATTACACTTTTCCAGAAGACGCCCACAATTAAGGCAATCAATTTTTCCGTTACAACCTTGACTACTAGATATCTTGACAACACTGCATCGAAAAGGCTATCATTTGAGGTCTGCATGGACTTTCAAAAACTAACCAATGACGTGGTATTCCCAGATTCTTCTGTATATATGGAAATATACCCTTATTGTAAACTGATGCAAAGTGATTACAAAGTGAAAAATTGATAGTAAACTATATATTCAGTGCGTATGGTATCAATAGAGTTTGAGCCAGCCAACACCTTAACGTTAACGGTGGGAAGGGAGGAGCCATGGACTGAACTACCCAATTAACTAACTGAACGTCATGAGTGCGCATGCGCATACTGTTCAAGTTCTAGATTCTTCGTCAGCTTTCTGTATATTTTTCCAAATCTTAGAAATGGTCAAATACGGTATAGCTTTAGCAACGGCTTTTCTTCTTGGCCGCCTTAATGTTAATTCATGCAACCTTATCATCAATAGGCAGTTTGAGCATGCCACGCGTCTTTATACTTACCTTAACGTTAGCGGCGGGAAGGGAAGAGCCACGCATTGAACTACCCAATGAAATAAACGAACGTAATGAGTGCGCATGCGTGGTTCTTCCCTTCCTGCCGCTAACATTAAGCTCAAACTGTCTATTAATTTTATAATAAATCGTTGTATGCCAATTAATAAACGGCCATTTTGTAAAATTGTATTACATTTGTTCACTTTATTTAAGCAATAAAGTAAAGTTATCAAGAATTCAAAAATCGCATTCGATTTTGTATTCCATGAAAATTTATTTTACCTTTTTTCAACAACAAAAATAATTGCATTCTAAAATGTTGCAAAAATGTTATAGTTCCATTGCGTGTTCTGGTCGCATTTTTTTCAAAGCTGAAATTGCAACTGCTGTAACAAGAAAGGCGTTCCTCACTTCGATTATAGTGTTCAGAAGTGACGTGTTTGTGGTCTAGCTTACAAACATGTCAGAGCTGATCCTCCCAAAGTCTAGTTGTTCGTGGCCGAGAGACATTAATGAAGAAAACAAAGCAACAACAATCCAATTACTCCAAGTTCCGCCAACTGTCTGGCAGTCATCAAGAGTCTCCTGTAAACACAAGTCGCCACATTAAGCAGTGGCCATCCACTATATTGGAACATCATATGTGGACGGTCCCCAATACTTCATGCTTGGCTGTTGCACACACGCGAGGTTGCACCCCAGGCACGCCTGGCGTCGTTAGTTTTTAAGATAAGAGCTTGCCTTCATTTCAGCAAATCGCATTAATGGCACTCATAAAACACCATAAGTAATCGATAAAACTGTTGGTGTTTAGCCCACCGCCCAAGAACACTTCATTTCATTGATTAGATCTCGTATTAATACCTGGAAATGTAGCCCTTGCTGTTTTAGGAGTGGTGACGTTAGTTCCGACTTGAATGCCCGATAAACATTTATCACGCCCAGAACCAATTAAGGGAGCGCATATTACATTTTCTTATTAGCCAGAATGGCTTTTCGGCGGTAAAGGGATGGGCACGTTTGTACACAGTGCCAAGGAAAACACCATGAAAAGGCAGAAATGATTGCGCTACTCAAACAGCGGCCTATTGTTCAAACTCGCGCATCTCCTGCCTGCTTTCCCAGCAAATATCATCATTGGGAGATAAACGACAACATGTTTGTCTAAATGGCTAAGTCAATGTTCGGAGCAAATCCAATATCATAACGCACATAATTTGAAGCGTGGTAAAAACTATACTGAAAGTTTGCAGAAGAGACCCGGTTATTAGCTTGTACATTGCTGCATACTAGCTAACAAGGCAATCACAAAACGTGCTTAAGAGTCAAGTTCAAACTTGTATACCGAAACACATCGTAGGTAATTTATATGAGAAAAAGTAACCAAATATCCGTATAAAATCTCAGCAATTAAGCTATATACGTCTTACTGTATCTTCAAAATGTCCAATTATTGATTCTTAGCTTGCTTATTGTTTAAATTAGAAAGAGTTTGTGAAGTTGAAAAAAATTGCAACAAAAATTCAAATTCCCAGCCAAGAAAAAACAAATTCTTAGAAATAGCTTTTGCAATTCAACTTTTGAATTTACCAATAACGCCAAAAGAGAAACACACTAAATGTAAACAATGTACGCATGATTAAGGAGCTGTCATTTATAATATTTGGAAAAATATACGGAAAACATTCAGCTGAAGAAAAATACAGGTCTTGGCGCGCAACACTGTTGATAAATGCATCCAGATACAAGATGTTGTGGTCACATGCATAAAGATACAAGATTTTGTGGTTACAGGCATAAAGATATAAGATTTTGTGGTCATGTATCCAGATACAAGATTGTGTGGTCATATGCATCCAGATACAGGATATTTCTGGTCACATGCATAAAGATACAAGATTTTGTGGTATAAGATTTTGTGGTCATGCATCCAGATACAAGATTTTGTGGTCACATGCATCCAGAGTCAACGATTTTTCCAAGTCGCTGGATACATGTATCCGGCGATTATGACTTGGACTGTACATGACTTAAGACAACAGTGATTACAAGACGCATCTATGGACGTTTCTATGGAGGAAAAGTGGGTCTTATAATTGATGAAATACAGTAATGAATAATGGCAAACTTTTCAATCCATTGAAATTTTCAAACAACTATTCATCGTGAAAACTGCAATATAATTCTTTGACAATCGGAGATGTATGTATGTTTATGATATACCCCAAGCCAATGCCTGGAGTGTCACGTGTATTTGGCATAAACCCAAACTCCATCAGTAAATCGCAAATAGATTAAATCCTCTTTCCAAGAAAACATTGTTTTTAGAAATCAAAGCCCATAGGCCAAAAGCGCGAAGATACAAAAAAATAAGATTGCACAACCCAGAAGCAACAAGGATAAAGAAAAAAAACTGATAAGGGATTGAAGTTGCTGCATTAAAGGACAAAATATGGGGTAGTAACAAGTGCGAACAACAAAAACGTGCATCAATTGGTCATTGGCTTCAAAAATGTGACTTTGTAGCCGGGTAAGCTGTTCATTTCTATAGATTTTCTCTCTTTTGCTTTGAGGATTTCCTTGCCCGGGCGGCGCTATTTCTTTTTTCCACTAAAGTGCACATGATGTAAAATTTACGTTCTCCAGAATCCATATCGGACCATCGTGATAGAAGCTAGGCTTGCGCTGCAAGGGCCATTCCCACTTTCTTCTTATCTTACTTTTCTTCCGTATGGCATTCATGACGTATTGATCTCGTTCTTGGTGAGAACTTCCTTTGAAAGTTAACAGTTACGACCTAAGAAACCCGATACAAATCCTCCCGCCAGTACGTACATATATCCACCTGCTGATGAGCTGATTCAAGTGAACAAAAACACGCTGGAGAAACGACAAGAATCGCTTTAGGGCATCCTGTGGGAGTTAACTCAGAAACTTGTTGAGGAAGCTGCAAAAGTTTGGGATCCTCATGTATATTTATTCCTGTTAGTGCATTGTATGCTACTCAAAAGACATCAAATATTCATTTACTATCGATTTGATGCGGTGGTATTTAAGTTAACCACCATATGCGTGTCTAATGTCTTGCATCAAAGATGTCTAGCTCCACTAAAAAGCTGTATTTATCACTTGTATAGCTTGATTTTCCTAGAAAAAATCATTAGCCAGATATTGTATGCGGATTATCAAGATGACATTAGCGTTTTAGCCAGCCACGTTAAATGTGCTCCAACAGTGAAAACATTCTTCGTAAGATAACTTACACCTACTATCGCATGTGCCAAGAAGTCTTCTTTTTATTCGTTTATTTATTATTATATTTATTAATTTATTACACTATTAAAACGAGACAATACCAGTGATAGATTTTGTTTACCTGAATACCTTTAAATATTCCCTCGCACATGCAACAAACCTTACAGGGTGTGGTTAAGCTCAACTACTTCCGGTCTCGCGCATGCGCCATGCTGCTGTGTATAACATTTTCTGGTGTATAACAAATGTATCTTTACAGTGCTGTTAGTGTCGTCATCGTTTAACATGGCTGGCAAAAACTCTCTTCAATGAATGTCTTATAATTAACATTTTGGACTGGTATGACGCACAAACTTGTTTCGGGCTAGAACAGCAAACTTGTTTGGGGGCAAGAATAGAAAACTTGTTTGGGGAGCAAGAATAGAAAACTTGTTTGGGGAGCAAGAACAGCAAACTTGCTTGGGGAGCAAGAACAGCAAACTTGTTTGGGGAAAACAAAAAATAGTAAAATACAAATATAGCAAAAATGCCAAAATTGGACAGAAAAACACGTTGTTTTTTTGCCACAAGATGCTACGTTGTTTGTTCCGCGTTAAATTTTAGACATCAGAAAATGCTTCCATTTAATTTGTAGAAAGCATATGCTATGAAATGCATAAAGGATGAGCAATATAGAAAAGTGCATACTGGTTGAAGTACAAAAATGCACATCTGTATTTCAAAACACAGTAAAAATATAATTTTTTTTTCAGTCAAGTTAATGAGAGAAAACATGTCTATGGACTGAATTACGTGCATACAGCTTCGTCATTTCAAACATAAGAGTATTAACTTTCGTTTCTGAATCAAAATAAGTAGAGCTGAAGGTAATCTGAGAACATAGCAAATACATAAAGGATGCGCAGTGCGTTTGGGAATTGATATCTAGAGAACGAATTTCATGGCATACAAATGCTGTACAAGGCAAACAGCATTTCAATCAAGCCGGAACAACAGTAAGCTTCCAATATGAAACCAACCTACTGTATATACAATCTTAATATTCAACTAAATCTTAGTTTTAAACTAAAGGTGCTTGGTGAAGAGATCTTCCTCTTTGAAAATGCTTGAGATAGCAGATGATTTGAAAGTACAATAATGAAATGTCATTCCACGTGTATTTTGAGGGAATGTAATTGAATTTGTTATGTAGAAATCTCAAAACAAAATTAGCAAACAGTCTAAGCAATGCTTTCAAATTGTGTAACTAGCTAATCAACACCTTAAGTGCAAACAAGGTGAGGAAGCAATTAGTCTTCACAGTAATGGAACTTAATGCAAATAATAAGCTGCAACTATCACATTTATAAATCATTCCTGTGGAGACATCTTAAAAAATGTACATGCATATTGTCAAATTACAGTTAATGTATAATGTATAGTTTAACTTCTGTACTGGATCTAGGAAGATCTAAAATCCAATAAATCTCCCTAAAATCTATCAGTATAAGCAAAATGAGTTTAGCATATGATATATATAATATCGAATAAATCGTATGCCCATATAGCTTTTATTTCTTTATTCATATCACATCATTTATATCATATTGGTATCATTTATTGTGTTTAATTTAAATGAGATAACATTTTACATTGTACAGAAAGTTGGTAGCGATTTTGAACGGGTTACGATTTTGCAAACTTCCTGTCTCTGGCCAAACGCACTAACATCTTGACCAGTTTCTCGTTAAAAATCAACAAACAAAACAAACAATCTGAGCATTTCGTACAAAACCGAGCATATGCGTTTGTATTTCTAGGTATTTTGTTTCATATGGGTATATTCATATTCTGCATATCACTCGCAATGTCCAATTTCTTTGTGAATTTTCAACAATCCGATAACAAATCTATTTGATCGTTTGAAAACATCCATAAATACCATCTTGACAACGCTATGAAAAATCTCAGAGCAATGACAACCGAAATGTCACGGGTCTCACGGAGAAATGCTGAATTCGTTGAATTAATTATTGACAAGCGGAATTGCTTACTATTTGCACAAAAGGTTTTGTGGCCCCCTCAAAATAGAATAAGAAGAAATCAAAAGTAAGCAAAAATGACAGATAAGTCAGAGAAACTGGATGCTAGGAAACAGCGGTTTCTTTATGCAATGCTGCATCAGCGCCCTGATGGACATGACTACTGACAAAGCAAAGGAATTATGACCGTATCCATTGCCAGAATGTGCATCCTGTGTGAGATTAAACTCCTCGCCTATCAATTCTGCCCGACTCCCGTGCTATCGAGTACGCTTCACTAAACGACGTTTGGGTAGCTATAGTTACGACAAGGATTACAATGTTGGCAAATCTATGCTCACATATCACAGAAAATCGATTCTGGACAGCATCCAGAATGCATTCCGTGATCTAGAAAGTAGTGTAGCCAACCACTGTAACCCAGAGATTCTTTTACACCACAGCTACCCAAGCCACTAATTCTAACACGAGCACAGTTGCCTGTCCTGCTTCCGGTCTCCTTAGTTGTATTTAAGGATTCCTATATCCTATATAGTATTATTCAAGGGCACAATTGAGGTTCACCTGCCACTTGAGAGCTTTTGCTGTATCATTGTTAATGTCAAATACGTTCTGGTGATGGCGGAACTATTTTCAAAAAGTACTCCATTTAATGTTAATTTCTATCATTTTACTCTAAAAATGTTATCAGGGATGGGCTTTCTGGATACAAGATTTTGACGAATTCTGGTCAATGGTAATCATCAATTATGATCAGTTATATAATATATTCACTTGAAGTCTGACAAACTTGTTACCATTCGTACAAATTTGTAAGAAACGAATTATATATTTGAATATAAGTAAGTTAGCACATTTTTTACATCCACACAATAACACAAAATTTTAATTTAACAAAATCTTTAAAATAGTTGGCAATCTTGCAAATCCTGAGTGTTATCGGTGATTGCCAACTTACATTTTAAGGGGGAGTGTGAGTGAAATTAAAATCACTCAAAATCGAATGAATGCGATAAAAATCTTTCTATATTGACTAATTCAATGTTGCCAAATGAAGTTTTCAGTTACACAAACAAGATATTTACGCTCAATACAACACTAAGCTTTATCTAATATACATGTAATTTTAGTTTCCATTATTTTGTTTCATCCACATGTAAATTTAAAATTTCTGCATGTCAAGTACATATGGTACCATGCCCTTTAAATTATTATTTTGTTTTAAATAAATACCCTTTAATAAATAAAGGTTGGTTGGATAGAGTTTACGGGCTCAAACGAAACTAAAACACACCAAATTAAAGACAACAGACATAATGGGCCTTATTTACAAAGCAACAACTTAAGTTGGCCCTTACAGGAGGTTCAGTCAAAATATCACAGGGCTATTTTGAACATTTCCATATTCACCTAATTTTTAAAAAATGTGTTGTAAAGCTTCACAATATCAACATTTTCACAAATCTGTCTTATTAATAAGCATAACACTACTAATACTAATCAGCATCAGGCAAAATACAAGAACCAAAGTAATGTTGGATTTACTGATTTTTTCCTCAACAAAAACATTAGTTTTCTTTGTCATTTTAAAGTAAAAGACTACTTGTCAAACAAGTCTTTATTAAACATTATTCCGGCAGTTTTCATTGCTCATAAAGATTCATGTATTTGCGTATAGCGATATATAAAAGCGAGCACATGCGTTAAAAAGCGCCTTAAGATTTATAAAAGTTTCTTTCTTAGAAACACCATTCAATAAATTCGGCAAAATACAGTGTCACGAAAGCGTTCATATCTTATGCTTCATGAAGAAAAAAAGGTTCTCTATTGGTCCGTTTGATTTGTATAAATGGGATAATGCAGCTCCCTCTATGATTTATCTTTAGCGCTGAATTCCTGGGGGGCAATAATTCTGCTGTTATTCAGTGAACACACTGTAGTGGAAAGAAGTTTCGATCCAAAAATGGTGGAAAGCTGCATAAATCTATGCCAACCGAATGCTTCGGCCATTCAGGAATGAGATTAATAAAATCGCATAAATCCACCGACATTCGTTTTTTCAGTCGTCCGCTGTCCGTCCGCACTTAACGGACTCCGCATATACAGAAAACCTCAAAATGTTATTCATCACTGGATTTCTGTGAATTTCGTCTAGATTGAATGCAAATTTTATCTAGATAAACGAGTCGTCCTCAATTCTCAACTCTATAATTCTCTGGAAAACGTAGCTATCGTGAAAATAAGCAGGCGGGGATTAAGATCTTCCAATCGACAAAATGGAGAAAATTTTGCGCCCAACTGACTCCATTAGATTACGGGTGGCGTATTCCGCGCCATTTGCTTATTCCACCGAATACGCAGTAAAGCGAGGTGATGACCCATTCTGGCTACCTGATCCGTATCAATTCTCAACAGTTATTACCAAACCAACAAATCACTGTGAAAATGAATTACCTTGCCGAAGAGAAACCGAATCGTTTAACAGCGTGGAAAAACGCACTTTTGCCTAGTGTCCTGGATTACCAGGGTATGGCATGCAACGTGTTATGTTTAGTCCTTTTGGTTTGCTGTTTATGCCTCAGATCAAATGATCCGGTTAACATGCGTGCACGTACACTATAGTCGGCAATTTTCAAACCTTGCTAAGCCTTGCATGTATACGTATATTTTAGAGTCACATATACCGGCTTCAACACGTTAGGCAAGACATCGCTCAACCAACCGGTGTAAATTCAGTTTATTATGTTGATAGATATCTAAACTTGATGCCTCCAATATGACATAATACTGTATGTCAAGAAACATGCAACTTGCTTCATGATGATGTTTCTCAAAAAAATATTGCTGTTTTCTCAACCATCCAATTCTGGTTTTTTCCACGATTTTCATACAACATATTTTTACACGTATTCGTTGCATTAACATCACTTCCATTGAATTTATAAGAATAATCCCAATACTTAAGGCTTTTCCCTCCTTGCTGGTCAACGAATTAATTTACCACTTTTTGACATGTATTATGTGCAGATGTATGATCATCTTAAAAAGTCAGAAATAATGGAGTATTATAATAAATGCAATAAAGACTGGAGTAATTCATGTCAGAGTTAATTCTCATCATGTCGATCATTATTAACAATTACAAAACATTGGAAATATTATATTTGGTTATAATATGCTATTCAGATATTATTTATTATGACATGGGCAAATTGTCTTTTTGGGAACAGATGACAGTATTTATTAGGGCTTATCGAATACACGTATGAAGTCAATTTTTCTTATATACCGGTTTCCATCTCTGAACATCAAAACTAAATTGTTCTATATATTTAGAATCAGGCCTAATTTTCAAAAATATACAAGTTTATTAATGTGATGTGAATTTATTTGCTGATGAACTATCATAAACTACCTTTTCCTAATGCTGTTCTGCCATTAATGATTAAAAACATTGTTTTTTGTTGTCCAGTGTCTAGCCTATCTAGCTAGTCTACCAGAAATGTGCTTTGAGTGCCCCCGAGTTACTTTTTAAGAACCTTTTGGAAAGCTTTTTAAACATCTTTATTTACTCTTTAAAGGAGATTTTAATGGCTCAAAGAAGGGAGTTAATGGAAGAGGAAGTGATCCGAGTGGTTACATTGAGTGTTACTTATAATGTACTCAATATAAAAAACTTCTATGGCCCACCCTATTAATGGTTGGTTAGTTGGGTGAGGTTTAAAGGCCCAAAGGCAACTAAGGCTAAAAAGTTGTGGATTAATTCTGTAGAGCATACCATTAATGCCGAGCATTTTTGGAAAAAAATTTAAAACACCTGGGGAATGAACATTGACATTGGTCATCTGAACATTGTTCAGAACGTTTCCAATCACACAAAAAAAAACAGAATTAAAAGGAGTAACATTATACCCTGGACACACTATAAACTTAAACTAGTTTATCACTAACTTCGATTATCTTTCTCAAAGCTGGTTATCTT
>JAUJYV010000472.1:0-40636 GCA_033995625.1 Ophyiulus pilosus | reverse complement strand
CCTCCACCGAACCCGGGAGACCGACTCACCGAACCCCTGGGGTTCGATCGAACCCAGGTTAAGAACCACTGATCTAATGCAACAAAAATGGCCATTGCAAATGTCATTGTGGGATGTGCATCAAAGGCTGAAATACCTTCATCCAACCCAATTTTCACAGAAACAATCATATCAAACAAACATATTCACAATTACACCTAAAATCTACAAGACCTAAAACCTAAATTTTACAAGAACAAAAACTTGATGCTATTGATGTAACTTTTTTGCGAACAAGCCAACGTATCAAAATTATGATTCTCGACTCTACAGCAATTAATGACTATAAATTGTATTTAAAGAACACTGCTCAATATTTACCTCGTTGCGAGGACAGTCAAATCCCAGAACCTTTCTTTTCGGGTGTTCGACTCGAGGTTTCCCAACAGTACCTTTGACTTCTAGCCAATCTCGCACAAGACTAACTTCCCCAAAAGGTACCTATTCACAAATTCAAATACAATGTAAGTAAAGGCGCATATTATTTAAATTAAAATAACAATTCTTCGAAACAATATAATATACTTACTCCAGTTTGTGCCATTCCAAAAGGTCCAGGATTCATACCAACAAATAACACATCTTTGGTACTAGTCAAGTATTTCCTTACAAAATAACTATGTGTTTCATGTGCATATTCCAAAGGTTTGTAAATTACGCTCACTTTTTGTTTATAAGTCAATGCATCGAGTTGATCACTTTGCTGTCTTTCAAGAGCTAAGAAGCTTTCAGCTACTGATGGCCCTTCTGGAATTTCCAAATTAGGAATTGGATATGTACTGCCAGAAGGCGCAAAGCGATCTTCGTCTACTTTGAATCGTTTCGCTGCATGGTCCATCTTATCTTAACGACGCGGCTAAACTCAAATTAGTTAATTAATTACGTTGTCACTAAATATAACATTTCCAATGACAGAAACACATTTTGAAATAGAACACAAAAGAGTTCTTTTTCTGATGTTCCAAATTGGCGACATTTCAGCTAAAATAACGTAAATGGAATACTCGTAAGGTGGCGCTCAAACACCGTTTCTTACCGCTATGATGTATTCAAAATCAACGTCAGTTTCATAAGAAATTAATTACTTAATATTTAAACACCAAAAGTGCAACGCCTTCAAATAAAGCGTTAAACTGGAATGCACGTAAAAACGTAACAAAAACGTAACACGTAAAAATGTTCACGACTAGATTACTTTAACGAGTTAAACATATTCAGTTTTACAAGTCGCTTTTTCACGTAATCACGTAGTCTCCTTGTAAAATCGTAACATGGTGTGAGCGCCACTCGTATCATTTTCCTTGCACAGGTGTCTAGACTAAACCCTCGCTTTAGGCGATCGCGAACCAGTCATTACGCAATATTAGTAAACTTGATAAACGGACGAAAATTGGATCATGTTATTTGATTACTTTCAATAAATTGGATCAGAAAATATGATAAATGCATATTTGTAAGAGTTATTAATTGAAATGTAAAATGTAAAAATAATGCTAAGGTAAAAATAAGCCGCATCCAGATTCAAGACGGCAAAACAAGCATTTTGGACTAGCCTCGCACAGGCCCTCGCTACATCATTTTCGCATGTTAAAGGTCAATGAAATGCAGTGAATGTGGTTTGTCAGTAGGGGAAGCTGCTTGCCAATCCGAGGATGATGGCTCTACGTGTTATTTTTCGCAGTAGCTTTTTATTAAGTTTATTCATATTTCATTTCGCATATGCCGAAGTCCCCCATAAAAAATTTGAATATAAATACAGTTTTAAAGGGCCTTATTTAGGACAAAAAGATGGTAGTGTCCCTTTCTGGACATATGGAGGAAGTAAGTGGAAATATTTGTTTCTCTAATTTTTCGATTATAACCACCGGTCTTGAGAGTAATGCTGTAACTTAGTAATTTTAGATTTACAAAAGCATAATATTTGCTCAACATGTACTTTTCAGTGGCATCATATCGAAATTCTAAGATTCTCAAGTCACATTTTCTTGCAATACCTTCAGCTTCCATAGAGGCCACGTGTACATTTTACCTATGCATTTACAAATGAGACAGCTCATCAGGGGCTAGCAGACAACAACTCTTATAGTTGAAAATCATAGCATTTTTCAAATTTATTTTACCATTCCCTAGTAGTCCAGAAGTAATATAAAATATAGTGATTTGAGATTGCATGGGAAATTGTTTGTCTTGGTAAACATGTTCACGTATGTTTAATATTTGTGCTGTACGTGTTATCTGAGTGAGAATCCATCTTACATAATCAGGTTTACCATGGTTGTATATGTCGAAACAATTAACTTTCTAATAAATGAAATGATTATATTAATTGAATCACTGTATTGTGTTAAAGAGTTGTTATTTTGAGACTAGTGCTGAGAAGCTTCGAAAAGATATACATTTCTGTAGAGGGGAAAGAAAACCAGTTGGGTAACTTTTCACCTACTGGGTCAATGAGGTCAAAGCCATTAAAAAAAAAATTGCATTAAAATAGTCATTTTATGTTAATCTCTTAGGATTCTCATCAAATTTTAATAATTTTCAAGCACTGTTTTGCATACTGGGCAGCCTAAGTAATTTAATAAAGATTCCCATTATATTTTTTTTCCAATTATCAAGAAATGTGAAAAGGTTTACAGATCTTGTTACATGATGAGAGATTAAGGTTATATTATAATTAGCATCACCATGCTTGTTGATAAATTTGCGGATTGTTGAATGGATTTAAAGTTAACGTGACTGTGTGATATTTAACATTTAGCCTCGATCATTAACATTTTGACAGCTCCGTTTAGCGTCCAATTTTGTTGCAAGATGTTTCTTTTTGAATGTTGCATCAATAGAAATTGAGCAGGTGTTTAGCATCTGTTGATTTCTTTTAAAATACAATCCACGCAGTATTTGGTATAGTCCGATCTGCTTCTCTACAATATTGTGCTATCATTGTTAATACAAGAATGCAATCATGTCACTACTTTCAATTTATCAAACTGAATTGACATTGAAGTGTGTTCCTATTTTTATATACTGTATATTTTCCACTAGGTGCAATTGCGAGCGAAGAAAGCGTTAGAATTACACCATCACTTAGAAGTAAAAAAGGTAATTAATGCATCGAGCAATATTGCTTGAAAATAACACACACGTCTAATTTGGAAATGAAGCAAGGGATTAATTAATTTTTTTTTTATAAAGGATTTATATGGTCAAAAAATAAGACAGATTTTGATTGGTGGGAGGTAGAATTTGTATTTCGTGTAACGGGTCGTGGTAGAATTGGAGCTGATGGTTTGGTAAGTATGTTTTTTTTTTAATAGTACACGTTAATGTATGGCAATTTCGCAATTAACAGTTTTGAATTAAAATTTCCAGGCCTTTTGGTTTACGGATGAGCAAGGACAAGAAGGACCAGTGTTTGGATCAACTGATAGATGGAGGGGGCTTGGAATTTTCTTTGATTCTTTTGACAATGATAACAAAGTAAGTTTTATCTAGGCATAGATAATAATGGAAAGTGATAATTAAAATCAAATTGTAATCACAGATTTTCCTAACTGACACTTATTGCAACCAATATGTGTTCCCAAATATTATATCATGCATGTTTTTCCGTTTAGCACAACAATCCTTATATTATGGCAATGTTGAATGATGGTCAAATTGCCTATGATCATCAAAAGTAAGTTTGTGTAGAAAATGTTTGTAAAATGTTCTGTTGAAACACAGAATTTATTTTTAAATGTTTTTCGCTATTATAGTGATGGCATAAATCAACAACTAGCTGGTTGCTTAAGGGATTATCGAAATAAACCCTTTTCAGTGCGAGCAAAAATTGAATATTACATGAACACCCTTACTGTGAGTACTAATCGTGCAATTTGAAACAACCACAAAAAATGGATGTATATTGACAAACGATTTGTTTAGCTGCTGTTTCACAATGGAATGACCGATAGCGAGCACGATTACGAGATTTGCTTTCGTGCGGACAATGTCGGTCTGCCTGCCCGGGGATATTTTGGTCTGTCTGCGGCAACTGGTGGTCTGGCAGGTATGTTTAGTATTGTGAAGAGGAATTTTATGAATTAATGTCTAGGTGCTTGTTATTGCAGTCCTATGTTAAAAATATAATATTGCTTTTCATGCATCAACAAAAAGGGTGCACGGTGGTCAAATTTTTTTTTCTCATTAACTGAACATCATCAAACTTTCAGATGACCATGATATCTTGAAATTCTTGACTTCAAGTTTACTAACTCCTGAGGCCTACAATCAGCAATTGCAGCAACCGGCTATTAGTGAAAATGAAAAGGAACGTCTTGCTCAAGAATTTGAAGATTATCGAAAGAAACTTGAAGATCAGAAGGAAGAGTGGGTATTTGTTATTTATGTTTGAATCCGACACCAAGAATTGGAAACCTAAAATTTCACCGTTTGTTGTTTAAAAAAGATATCAGAAGCAGCATCCCGACCAAGTGAGAGAGCCTACTGGACAGGACGAATGGGTAGGAAATTATTTTTTTCTTTAAATCCAATCTCGGATAAATGATTATGGCTGGTTTTCTTGATTTAATCGGCAAATGGTTTTTAATATGTAGTTTGAAAGTCAGCAACAACAAGAACTGCGTCAGATATTCACCGGACAAAGCAGGATGTTCGACCTTGTTAGAGAATTGCATCGAAAAATGGACGAAATTATTGGACGCCAAGAGCGCACTTTATCCATGATTTCTTCCGTGCAAATAGGTAACTTTGCAGTTTTGCGCTTAACATGGCAGATAAGCCAACACGATTGGTGCTACGTGTTCATGTAAATGTGTATTATAGGTCAACCAGCCGTTCAAGGACAAGGTGGTGCAGGGGCCCCAGTTATGATCGATACTATCCGCCGTCATGAAGTTGACGCAGTCTTGAATAACCAGAGAGAAATCGTGAACACTGCACGCGAGATTAAGTATGTAACAATTCCTTGTAAAAAAAACTTTTAAAGTAATTATCCTTCACTTGCAATGCTTACAGTACATATTTCTATTTACAGATCATTCGTAAATGACATTCATCGGCGAGGGAATGGCCAACCTGGGGCACAGCCAGTTGGTAGTGCTAGTCCCGATTTACAGAACATTGCTAATGAGATGCGCGAGGGCCTTAACATCGTTAAAAGAGATTTGACTGAAGCGATGAATAAACAGGTAAACTTATTGCTGATATCTTATGTACAAAATTGGCATGGAATATTTTCCATTTTTGTCGCCAATGATGACAATTCTGTATGATAACAATAGTTACTTATGATCTTTTGTAATTTTAGGCACCCCCATGCCCAGCAGCACAATCTACAAGTTGTTTGTCTACAACCATATTTCTTACATTTGCTGCCATACAACTTATTCTTACAATAGGATATCTCATTTACAGGTGAATTAAATTTAACTATTTGCAACATGATTTGCTTAAGCAAATATAAATGGCAAATCCTCATAATTACAATGTGTTTTTTTTTCTATTCTTTCTAGAGATAACAGGGAAGCACAAGCGAAGAAATTTTACTGAGTTTTCAATTTATCATAAAAACATTCCAAATTTCGATTGAAAAAAAAAAATAATAAAAACGAAGGGTGCCGATTATTTTTCTGTGTTGTTAGTTGCCAGATCAGGTTTATTTGTAAAAAAAACGAAAAACAAGAAGTGGACTCCATGACTTCCTTAACGTAGAACTTCCTCTCATCAAATTCAAGTTTTTTATGTTGCTGATCTGGCAACTAATATTTAAGTTAAAATTTTGACGAAATAAATTTTATATATTGAAAGCAAATATTTGTTTTGAGATTCTATTTTACCAATTCACAAATAATATTTTTCACTAATCATTTTACACTACCAAGAATTTCAAACAACTAAAACTAAGCTATTTATTTGCGTCTGACATATAACCCCTCTACGCAGAGTCATGATGCTTACCTTGCAGTCCTATGATGCGGGGTCCGAATTTTCGGATGGGGAAAATTCCTTAAGTGGCAGCTCTTTCAGGTGCAAGGTTAAACCGAGGTCCCTTGTAGATTCCCTTGCTCTCTACATGATAAAAATACCTCAGGAGTGGGTTGAAGCCTTTAAAGGCAAAATTCCAAGGTAGGTGATGAGACTCATCCCCTGATAAAATGTGCAGAAATAGGCAAACGTTAAAAGAAAAAAACAACAACATACAAGCAAACAACTATGCTTATAATTAACCAGGGGATGTATGAATTCCATAATACTACCAGAGTCCTGGTACAGCACTATATTTAAGCCTAACATGTAAATACAAGAAGTTGAAATTGCTCACATTACCAATCTGTCTGTTGAACTCTACACATATTCATCTAGTAATTCAGTTCATTGGCATGTATGGCACCCACGTATGTTTCGTGTTGAAATTACCTGTAATGGTACATCGGTATAAAAAAATTTATTTCAAAAACCTGTTGAGACAATAATTACAGTGGCAATATGGGATTTAAGATACACGATCGAAATCAATAGGAATGAGCTTTGTAAAAACAAGTGATACTTGCAATTGCGAATGGGTTACAAACGATCAACGCTCACGTAAAATGATGTGTATTCGACGGTAACACCAATTGAATGATACCAGTTTTCAACCCCTGAGTCCTAAATGCTACACATTTTAATGTTATTTAAGATTGTTAAAATCGCTTAGTTTTCATGCGCTTCAGTAATCTGATCTATTCGGCACACTTTTGTAAAATGACAAGTTTTGATATGACAGGTAATTGCAATATCAGGAATATACGTTTATCAGACAAATGAAGGATGAAGCTATTTCTATATGGCACCCAATCGCAAATCTCACTGTAGTAAAAAAAAGCTATTTCCATCCATTTCAAATGAATAATAATAGCAGTTAAAATTACTCAAATGATGAACTACACCAAAATCCAATTGTTAAGATTTACGATTATAGCAGCGATTTTATCCTAAAATAAACTGATATCAATCACTGAATACATGCACCAACTGGACTTTGAAATAGCCCATCATAAGTTTTTATCTCTTATCATCTAAAGAGTTGCATTCTTACTTGGTTTCTGGTCTTGTAAACCCACCCAAATAATTATTTTCATTTTAACAAAAAGCTGTGGTTTATTCCTTCGACATTTTTAAAGGTAGTTTCTTTAAAAAACGATATTCTTCTCGCCTAAAAAAAGACAGTAGTATTGGGTACCGGTTATGTTTTCACAGGTCACAGTTAGTCAAAAACACACAAAAAATAATTACAACAGTACACGTATTTAAACAGCCATCTCCTGGCAATGACACAATTGAATATAGCTCGATGAATAGGACTTAGTTTGGATTAGATTTCAATTTCATCCTCTTATTCAGGGCAGCATGAACTACTGGACGGCCATTAGAGGAGCTGGCGATGAAATACAGCATGTTTTGCACTTTGTAATGATAGAAAAGTTGAGGTAAAATGCTAAAGAATTGTTCTTTAATGAGAAGAACTGGCCATCCAAGGTTTAATGTTCTGCCTTTGTTTGAGTATTTTGTTCATAAAATTGTTTAACAAGATGGAATCTTATAAACTTAAATAAAAATATTTAAGACCTACGGGTTTGGCAAATTTCTGTTTAATCTTATGTAGACCTCGTAGGATATTTTTTCTGAAGATTTCAAGCCAAGTTATTCATTGTTGTTGGCATTTTTGTTGTACTTAATTTTTTTATGTCGTTTATAAGACACGAAATGAACATTGCATATAATAACAATTTGAGGGGGGAAAAAAGGTGCAGGCGTATAAATACAGAAATTCAACATTTTGGAGAATGTTGTCAATGGCGAAGCTTCATGCGTAACTAAGACGGCAGTCTACACTCAAGATGGTACCTTGTAAAATAAATCGCATTCCGAGAATAAACAATATTAAAAAAGCACAGTATTGCAAGTTGGCATTGCCTACGGCTGCAAAACTGATCTGTAGGCAGTTTGCAAAGCTGATCGATATACAGTAAGCACACAGACTGCGTTTTAAAATGAAAAAAATATATATACCAACGATATGGCGTACTCAATATGCGATTATTGGCTACACAGTACAATCTTGCAGTATGCTGTGCTGTACTTCATTATCATATGTTTATGGGAAAATATCTATCCAACAGCTATAGGTGATAATTAGGAAAGAATAGTAACTCCTTAAGCTAACCAATTGTTGTAATCCCCAAACTTACGAATGGCCGTGACACTTTCATTCGTCTGAAAATATTGAACAGCTGAATTTGTATGTGCACCAATCTGATATCAGTTAATATTTTGAACTTCAATTCCGGGTCAAATTTATGTTTGCCAATTTTACAAAACGTTTTCCCAAAAATATTGGAAATTAAACCAGAACAACACAGAATATATAGTGTAGTTATTTTTATCGATAACTTAAAGCGTTAATTATTGTGTTTGGTTTTTAACTGTTATCAAGATTATTCTAAAAAAAAATAGCAGTATAGTATATTTCCATCAAATTTGACAATGAAAAAGTTTGATCAGTTTTCACCTCAACAAGAGCTTAAATACTGCATGCCAAGCAAATCATCTAAATGGTGAAAGTGCTTTCATCAAATCTCATCTGTAAACAAATGTCAATTTCTGAGCCATAAATCGGGAGGCCAACTAACTCAACCCCTTCTGGAAGAATTTCTAAATCTCAACTCATCTGTATAAAAAAAGACAGCTACTCGGATGCTTAAAAAAACACTGGTAGAGGGGCAAAAATCCCTGCAATTAAGACCCGATGATGTCACAAAACAAAATGAAGCGATTAATATCAAAGAATCATGGCACTATAAAATAGAAGAAATGATCAATATCAAACGTAGGCTATAAAACTATATATACAGGATGTATGAATGTACCGCATGATCCTCGAGTAGTAAATCCAAAAAGCTTGATAATGTCCGATTGGTAATCTTCCGTTGCTTCGGTCACTGTGTCCCCGCTTGCTCGTATAAGCCCGTAGCACAGATAAGGGCGTTCCGTAACATTTTGGTCGCCTCCTTTGGCTTTTTTTTAAACGCACTCTCGCTGCAGGTAGAAAGTGACGAACACTGATAATGATACAGCTACTAAAATACACGTATGAAAAACTCACGTACAGAGGACACCGAACAAAACACTTGAGATCTCAAAGGTGGCACTCGTCCGTTTTTAGAATCCCAGAAATCTCCATATTTCTTTTTGTTTTTGTTATTTAAAAAATGTCTTTGCTACTGTATATATATAAATAGCAATTAAGGACTGTATAACTTTGGCAGGAAAAATCTTTAAATGCAGAGCAAAACGAGCCCTGTTTCACTTATCATAATGTCAACATTCAAACTCTGAAGCTGTGATAGCATTCAGATCTTTCATTAACCCTTCAAGGTTAGCCATCTCTGCCGTTAATTCCTCACTACTATAGGATGGCTATAAAAAAAGAGAAAACAACGCTAACTTGTACTTGCTCGAATAGAAATTAAAAACAAAAAAGAAATTACCGTTGAAGCACGTCTTGGTAAAAATAAATATTTCCAAAGTAATTAATGCAATTAACAGTTAGCGGCTAAGAAATTCTAGAACTTCCTGAACGGAGGGTTCATCGGGCTTTGAATATCGCTCCCTGAGAGTATTTTTTCAGTTGCTTTATATATAAAAGTACTTGAAAAGTCCTATTATGTATGGAAAATTTCGCATCAACAAAATTGCGTGCATTATATCATGTATGTGCATGGTCAGCAAACCGTTGTTTTGAAATAAAAGTAAAATCTTACATCAGAAAACCAAAATGGTTTTATGATTGATACATACATGTAGAAAATGTTCACTATGCACGCAACACACACGAAAAAATTGTCGAAACAACCATTTCCATTATTCGTATAGCAAAATATCACATGTAAGATAGATCCCTTGCAGGTGATGTGCGGTTTTTCTAATTAAACAAATTAATATTTAGATAGCCACAACCATTTCAGGAATCTTTCATCATCTGGTATCAAAATGTAATCAGATTTTTGGGAATGACCATGGATTAAAAGATCCATGTTTACCAAATCCGAGTTTATTTTATAATTAGAAATGTAGCAGATGGCTTTCATTAGCATCCAGCCAATTGAAACACTTATTTGGTTACCGAGACGTACTTCGAAAAATCATAAATAGTGGACAAACCCTGTTAATGGGGACCCTCAAGTTATAATATTGCATTGTTACAAGTTATCCTGCTTATCCTTGCAGGTCGTTATTGGAAATAATAAACAGAGCCTGACTTACAGCAAGTTTATCATCTTTTCCAGTCTGTTTAAAGGCGTCAGGCGCCGTCCTTGGCGTTACCATTGGTAACTGATTCCCATGTGATTTTGATGTCTGATTATTTAAAGGGCTGGTAGAATTGATTGGGGTTGAGATGCTTGGCTTTTTGTATGGACTAGCAGCTTGTTGAGGGCGAACTGAAACGTAGAAAGGGTTACTCTTGTTAATATTTTAAAGAACATATGCCATGATGGGTTTCAAACGATTGATAGTACAAAAATGCAACACTTGCCAATATGTTTGGGCTGTGGGGTGGTTGGTGCACTTTGTGGGGGAGGTGCTGGAACGCTGAAGCTCTTCAGAGGATGGCCAGCAGGTCGCTTTCCCAAAGTGCCACCATTTGAATCTTGATTATTTGAGCATGGACCAGCTGCGTAGGATGAAAGCTGCCCTGTCCCCATAGCAGCCGAACCTAACGCCACGGGATGGATAGCTGGATGCCCCGCCACTTGATCATAAGGTACAGGGACCTGCTGATTGTAAATGCCTGGAGATGGCAACTCAGGTGAGTTTGCTAAACACATAGGGAACCACAAAAGTACCGTTACGTTTTCAAGTTTTATAATAAAGAGGTTGTATAAATTTATATACACTTTTATAAACGATTGGGATTCAACATTTTTATTTGAATATCACCTTTTTTATATAAAAACACAACTAAAACCGTAAATTTTCAACCCAAAACGTGACCTAACCCCAAAATGCTACAATGATTAGTTTTTTTACCTCCAGAACCACCAGGCCCCGTATCTACGGAAACATGAGCGCGAGGAATATTGTATTGAGTTCTCGGATATATTGGACGGGATCCAGATTGCATATCACGGGAGTCCCCGTGCTGACCCAGACTGCCATTTGGGATAGGTGTTGCCGTAGCGATGGCTGAAAGGATAAATACAAGAAAGTGAAACTGCATGATCGAACGAGAGTGACATTGAGCATTACCACCTTCTTCCCCGTTCACAAAAAAACTAAAACTTACGCTCAGGAGGATGTTGCATGTCAAGAGGCAACGATATGGGCTTAGGTCGAGAAAAGCGTCTCGAAATGGATGCTTTATCGGCTTTTCCATTCTCATCTAAATGACTATTGCCTGAGATCGCATACAAAAGCGTGAGCACGAAAAAAGCAAAACAAATGCAAATAAAACACTGCCATGCTGGGATAATAAATTAAAAAGCCATGAACACAGAACACTGTCAAATCCATGCAATTCCATGTAAGATGATCATTGTGGTGCTGCTAAGCTAAGATTATCTAGCATTTCAAGTTAACCGTCCAGTATTTTAAAGAAACGATCATTTGAAATCATTTTTAAAAGTTGTTTAACAATTTTTGAAATTTATACTGTCAAAGACTATTCAGGCAGATAAATAAATAAAAAAATATTATATGCATTAATCAAATAATAGAATCACATTCACACAACCATGCAATCAGAAATTTAGAAAGTCAACAATTTTAATATACAAATCCAGCCATTGCAAAACGAAAACTTAGGTTAAAATTAAATAAAATGTTTTCAATGTGTTAGCACACATTGTCATTTAATTTCATTTAGATAAAATTAAGCATAAGTAATGGAGAAAAAAACGAATTGCATGGTAGCATGCAAAAATCAATTACTATATATATGTAGCATATTCAAAGATTCAATTAAGGGCAAACATTAATTAAATCTCCAAATTTAAAAGCTGGCATTCAGCACATGATGCATCACTTACAATTAAAATGCAGACCCTATAACATATTCAATTTACTATCGCAAACATACCAATATATGCTGGGGCTCTTTTTTCCAGGGAGTCTCTATGAATCTTTTCATCAACATCTAGATCTTGGGAATTACGTGGAATCGGTGTCACCGTCATAGTGGTTTCCATGCTTCTTGCTTTGTCAACATCCTTAAGTTCCATGCGGTCATGATGAATCCACAAATCAGGGGGTTTAATATCGCTTTTGCCTTTCCCAGTAACCTTACCAAGATAGCTGAAATTATGTAAATAATTTGGCATCTTAGACAAACATAATCACGATTAACTTCTTCGAAAAGGAATTGGAACAGAAGTGCTAACCCTTTTTTCTTCCGATCATTGTTGTAATTATTATTCCGTCGCCGACAAATAACAACGGTCACACCCACGATAAAGAGAAGTGTAGCTCCTGACACGCAGGCAATGATAATGTATAATGGGTTGCTAGTACCGCCGAGTCCATCTGAGGGCAAAACAATAAACTCAATGAAACTGACAATATAAAAATTGCATAGAGCATGTGCCAATTCATTCTGTAGGTAATGAAAACTGTCATTAAATTTAAAATATGTTGATCAGAAAAATGTGAAAGTTTCAACAAATTGTGCAAAAGTGTAAAGTGTGAGTTCAAAGAAATAAGCATGATGCTCCAGGTGCAACCATCTTTTAATACGTGTGAGTGTACAGAACATCACCATACCGATTGTCTTATATTAATTACATAATTAATGACATAGGCAAAATCGTGCTTTTTTTTTGGAGCAACTTGACGTTATATTTCATGTGTCATTTAATTTGCTATATCTGATAGGTGGCTGGTACTTCACAAATAATTTACTGAACAAATATGTGTAAATTGCGGAAGATGTATTGTAGAATTATGTACTAAAAATGAATGATTAGTTCAAGACTGAACTATCACATCCATAAAAGGACACCTTATTTAAACGCTCTAAAATGAATACCAAAATGATGCACTGAATAAAATGAAAATGAGGTGTCATTAGCAAAATGAACAAGTCAAACGTGCTCGATGGGTGCAAAAGGTCAGAGGCAATTCGTACCATGGAATCAAATTAAACATGCATAAATTTGAAGGTAGCAAAGCCACTTACAAATTCGCATTGTTGGTATGGACATCAGTGACATTTTTAAACCAAAAATAAAATAAAAATCATATCTTACCCCGGCTAAAATAAGCTGAATCATCTAATGGATTGTCCACCCCCAAACCTGTAGCAGTTGCAAAATACAAGCAATGTCTCAAACAAAAGTTACAACAATTAGAGGAGGGATTTCGTCCTTCAATTAGGATCAGCAAGACTTGGGCATTTAAAATCTTGCGCAGGCACAAAAGGAAAGTAAAAATATAAGCGGAAGATTTGGGGTAGGGGATTCGGCTACAATGCACAATCCCCTTCAAAAGATACTACTTCACAAAAATAGCATGCAGAAGATAATAATGATGCTGTCAAACAGCGTACCACTAGCACCAGTCCGAAAGACGACCATTTGGGAAAGAGGTCCATAGCCTTTGTTATTCCTTGCTTGAATCTTAAAATAATACGTTGTGTTAGGTGTCAGGCCCCTGATCGATGTTGACATTTTGTCTCCAACAACTCCCTCAACGACCCAATCACGCTCTTTTTGAGTATTGTCAGTAGTGTAGAATATAACATAACCTGAAAATCATAAAAAGACAAGTGGGTTTTTTCAGTAAAAGTCCTTCCACGTACCTCGAGGAATTCTCTAAATATATTCATCCTCTGATCTTAAAATAAGTTACACGCATTCTTATCACGTACCAGTAATTTGTCCGTTTGGTTGCTTGGGAGGTTGCCAATTCAAAATGATTCCAGCTGGATTGTTATCAACGGCAACAACTGTCAAGTCCCTTGGAGGGGAAGTTGGAGCTATAAATTAGATGAAAAATATAAAATTCCCATTTCCAAAAAAATCAAATAGTTCTATAGATGTTCATAATTTAAGCAAGTAAGTACCTGCTTCGTGGGTTGTATTTAATATACTAAGACTCCAGGTACTTTCTCGGCGACCTTTTATCACTTTTACGGAGAATTCATATTGAGTATTAGGCTTTAAGTCATCAATCATACAATTGAGATCAGTTGCGTTGAAATACTTGTAGCGAGCATTCGTGGTAAAGTAGGTTGTAAAACGAACAGTATAGTAACGATTATCGGTGATTTGCTGTAAACAAACAATACAAATTATAACAACAACAAATGCAGCAAATTGCCAACAATATGAATTAATGTACACAATCAGCAGACAGCCCACAACATGCACCTATTTTACCTGGTTTTTCGGTAAGGTGCTATCTGTCCAATATAAAACTACTGATGTTGGTGAAAGGACAATCGCCTTAAGACCCACAGGAGGTAACATGGGGGTCAAAGGTTCTGGGGTAGTATGGATCCTGGTTTTAACTGTTTCATAAATAGGTTGGCCATCACCCATCTGATTATAAGCCCGCAAACTGATGACATATTCGGATGAGGCATCTGCATTAGGTTATGCAAAATAAATTAAATAAAATATTAAATATAATTAAAACAAACCTTATCGAGTAAAGTTAACTCAAATCGGTATAAGAGTAAACAAGTAAATCTTACGCAAATTATCGATTTGGTAATATCGCTGCTTGCCATCCAAGACTTTGGTGTACACATCTGGAACACCTATTCCCCAGCCAATGGTGTATCCCCTCACCATAATATTTTGATTTCGTGGTGGTGTCCAGTTAACAATAATGGAATTAGAATTTGGTCGTGCCTTTAACGAATTTGGCATATCGGGAACACGAGATTCTAAAGGTAGAAAACCAAAAAAACGTCAAGGTAATGCTTATTGAGAGAATATGTCGCAGGGAAATTGAATTAAGGTATCTACCATCTAAATCGTTTTGATATGTTTCCACCAACATCCACTCAGTAAATGGTCCAGTGCCATTGACCGTCATGGCTGACATCCGGATGCTGTATTCGGCTCTACGTTCCAAATCTTAATAATTAAAAAATACTTCAAATAAGTATGTTGTTATATTACACATACACTTTAAAACAACAATTCCTAACATACTTATTAGAGCGTATAGTCTCCTGTTGCCATCTGTAGTGACTGTCTCTCGCCCACGGCTGCCTTTAAGTTTGTACTGAATTTTGTAACCGGTGATAACCCCATTCATACTTCCCTTAGGAGGTGGTTCCCATCTCACAATTATTGACTGTAACAAAAGTTGCTTGTTACAGGATATTGTTTCAGGAAATAGTTACAAGTATAAAGCAATGTTTCCGTGAAATGCTTACCGTAGAGCTGGCAGCCTCCAAGGTAACATTCTGAGGTGTTTCTGAAGGTACTAAATAACAAATATCGAACACAGATTAACCACCGAAAGTTTAAAAAACCCAAATCAACAGAAATTTCCAGATAACAGTATCTACCATCTGAATAGGTTCTAACAGCCACTTCTTCGGCACTGAGGCCAGGTCCATTCTGGTTAACTGCTGCCACCCAAATGCTATACTCCGTGTACTTATTGAGGCCCCAAAGAACATATGGATTCGTGGGCGTTTCCACTTCATGCTCCTCCGACGTCCCCACTTCCATGTAGTACAGTTTGTAGTGATCAATGGGACCATTGTACTGATGTGGAGGATTCCATTGTACGAGAATGGCTGTGGGAGAAGTGGCAAACGCGTGGAGGTTCTCGGGTGGATTTGGGACATGCACTTCTGGTTGGGTTTTCACTTCAATTTCCTCAGAGCTTTCGCCAGGTCCATGTTGGTTGTAAGCCAGTACACGGAAAAAGTAGGTGGTTGCCGATTTCAGACCACGGATGTTTAATTCCTCCAAGCGGAGTCGAGTTGTATTTACCACACGTTCCCTAAAATATAAATGTACATGTTACGATGTTTCTATACTATAACAAATCAATGTTTTTAAAACTGTATATCATGGCACATAGGCACAGAAAAAAAAATGAATATACAGTAGCATGAAAATTGCTTCATCAAAGAGCAAATTTTAGTTTGATACTGAAAGAATATCTCCTTACATATGGTGTGATCAAAACTAAAAAGCAAACTCACCTGAGAGATGCCGATGGACGGAAATAGACCGAGTAGGAGAGAATATCCCCGGCTGGCTTTGCTGGTGGTTGCCAGGTCAGAGTGACAAAGCGAGTGGAAACAATGGCGACCACTAGATCTCGTGGCGCAGATGGAGTGTCTTGAGCTTTGTTGCCTTCATCTAATTTAATCGCGGCATCAGTACGAGGAAAGTTAGCAATAGTTGTTGGGTTAAGGGATTCTATAGGGCAACCCATGGAAGCGGTTGATGTAATATGAATTAAAAGAAAAGAAAAAGCAGGGGATGCAAAGGATGGGAAAAGGAAATGAAAATGAAAAAGAAAAAAAAAGCAACGAATAAATAGAAAATAAAATATAAATTTGCCATCCATGCTTTCTGCACAGGTCAATAATAATAAAATTTTAAATAAATTGAGAAAAAAATCAAATAACGAAACTGAACAAATTCCATATTGGAAAGGTTGGCCCTTTTTGCAAAAAGGGCCATCCGTCCCAATGTGTAATAAAAAGCTATGGACATCACACATTGCTCAGTGAAAACAGGATGACGCAATCCATCGTGCAAAAGCTGGGTAGCATGACCCCTAAGATGTTTTACATTTGCAAAAAAAAAAAAAAAATGATTGTAAAATATGAATGCAAGATGAAAGTTCTTATGCAAATGCAGCGTATAATAATAGTTTTGTTTATAAAAAACACTAGTGCATATAGACTTTTGATTAGACTGCATAAGCAATAACAATATTTTGCAGTAATGCGTCATAGAATATTCTAATCACAATGCATTGCTTTGTATGAATATGACTTGTATAAAATGAAAATTGAAATAACGATATGTATAAAGCATATGGAATAACAGCTGCTCATCGATGCACTAATCACTGTTTACATCAAATCAAATTGTATATTGTGATTGCAAGAATTCATAAGCTCCATGCGTTTTGTTTTCACAAATAAGCCATTTGCAAAAAGAAGTTTTAGAGTAACTGTTTCGATTGTTTCCCCACACACATCCCAGGAGTAATGCTGGGATTTCTCGATCTTGACCCTCATACATTGTACACGACTTCTTTCAACACATGCAGTGTTTTTTTATGCTATTTATAGCATAACAAAACCATTGAGATCAGTGTCACACGCTAAGATTAAACACATCAATCTCACGGAAAAACTAACACACTTCTGCCAAATCCACTTCTATGTTCATGTACAAATAACCCACGGGCATTGCACAACTCACTTTCTGACAGAAAAACACGAGTACGTACCTGGCTTAAGAATGACAAGTTGAGCGCTGACTTGAATATTGCCAGCTGGATTTGATCCAATGCACTGATAAATGCTAGTGTCGGAGGTCACTAAGCCAAGAATTTTTAGATTGTGGCCGTTTACAAGTTGGAAGTAGTCGCTTTCGGTAATTATATCTCCGTTTTTCAACCAGTGTACAGTCGGCTCGGGACGTCCATATATTTCGCACTCCAGTTCAACATCCTCTTTAATGTAAGCATGTCGACTGCTTGGCCGCTTTATAAATCGTGGTGGAACTAAAAATTATTATCAATACAAATTTGAATTAACATCCTTTCTTTGGAAATATCCAGAGAACCTCAAGCGTAGTTAAGTCTAATATAAAGTAAAAAGTTAACCCAAACGTTATAGATTAAAAATTTAAACTTAACATTGCTAACCAAACAATATTAATAAAAATGATGCATGACCGCAATAATTGCAAAAATAGCCATTGAATTTCAAATTCGAATCGTTCAAAAATAATATACATAAAAAATTACCTTGAACGTCCAATGTAGCACTAGCATCAATAGAATCCTCGTGGTTCCCAGCACGACACATGTAATCTCCCTGATCTGATTCCATCACATTGTGAATTTGGAGATTCCCAGTTCCAACTATATAAAACCTTCCATTGAGATCCCTAAAAGAACAAGTACAAATTACTTTACTTCAATTCGAGATCCAACGAGTTTGTTTTTAAATTTAAACTAACACCGGAACAAAATTAACATACGCTAAATCAATGGTCACTCCATTTTTCAGCCATGTTATTCCAGGCCTGGGGTTGCCATTAGCTGCACAATCAAGCGTAACTGTTGAACCTTCCTGCACAAGCATATCTTGTGGAACGGCAACAAAGTGAGGAATGGCGATTTTGTTACTCGAAGCTAGAAACAAAAAACGAAAAGAAAAATCAATCTCTTCAAATTCCTTATGATCAATCTCAGGACATAAAAAAATACTCAAGGGTACTACTGACCAGTGTCCAGATTGACTTTAAGTGAACCACTCTGGCTAATTCTATGTTTATCCATACTGGAAGCATTGCAGAAGTACTTCCCTTCATCGCCCACTTGCACTTGGTCAATTTCCAGAGCCCCACTGGGAAGCTTGGTCATCCGGACAGGATCCAAATTCAGCGGATGCTCGTCTTTAAACCAAGTGATCGTGGCCGGTGGGATGCCCTGGATTGAGCAGGGAAATCTTGCCGTCTGCTGAGGAAAAATTGTCACATCGCGGGGCTGCTCGTCGAATCGATGCAGGGCTATTGCAGAAGAGAAAATTAAAACCAATAAGCATTATAATGGCATAGCAAAGTATGCATCCGAAGCTCGGGATATTCGTTTAATCTCGTTCATGCTCCAGCAATCAAAAATCCTTTTATGATGCCGCAATTTGGTCATAAAACGACCGGTATAAATCAGTAGATGGTTGACTCTGGCCACAAGTCTATTTTCTGTCAAAACTTTTAGACGCATGCAATGTTTTACTTATAAAAACCCCAACTAATTTACATATGGAACCGAAAATATGCCACACACGTTCCAAGCGCTTTAGGCATGCACATGAAGAATGACATTTTAAGCCAAATTTTCGTCCTAATGAAGTTGTGTCAAGAAGAAAAAAACTTCCCTGGTGACAATGCTATTAATTCAATTTTGAAAGAACGCTAGCAATTTCTGTATCTGTACTGACTTGGCAGTCAAAGGCTCTTTACAAACTTAACCGGGAGACATTGTTGAGCATTTGCCAAGGTAATTTGCAACTATGCCTCCCGAATAGATAGCACCCCCAGTTTTTGTGATAGTGTGCAAACGGCCTTGTTTTACAAAACCAAAAGTCCATATACTCGTATTTTTATTAATAATACAAATTCGAATCCGTGTTGAACTACTACACACTCTGGAAGATTTTTTCATAAACAAGAAACTAAGGTGAAATTTAAATACATACATAATACAATAAAATGCTGTTAAAAACGCGTTAAAAGGGAAATTCACTATTTCTATATATGCAGAAATATTATATGTTTAATTTCTCTGACTTTTTCAAAAATAAATCACTTTTCCCTACTATTCCAGATCTATCCAATTTTCCTAACAATTCCAGAGTTCCCAGGTCAGGGGGAAATATATTGCAAACCTGACGTTTGATCATACATTATACCTTTAAGCATACACCAATAAAATATCTAGATCTGCACTTTGTCTATAATCAAAATTTCACCCAATATTCAATTTCAAATTTCATATCAATAAATTGAACATCGTTCCAGAAGCGATGCCTCGTATTACTACAGCAAGACAAGAGTGCCTAGCTTCGGAAGTCCCTCCTGGATATATCTACACGTCCATGGCACTTTAATTATCGATAAAAGCACCACTCGTCAAACCAATCATAACTCCTTGTTCCACCCCCGAGCCTCAAATCCGCGTACTCATCCTCTGGACTCCCTCCCTGCAAAGTCTAGCTGATAGTAAGTAATGCTCTTGTAAACTCGATTGCGGATCAACGTTGGGTTGACAATTAGCTTTTTTGGCATACTGCACAATTCAATCATCCGCGCACAGATTGTGCAAAAAGATGACCATAGCCGCGTCCAACTCCTGCCTACGGGCTGATGAGAAGAGAAACCTGAGGGTTTTAGGGGGGAGAACGCAAGGTCAACAGCGCCAGAGTTCATCACTTCCACAGGGCCTTCGTATGTATAGTGAAGAGTCACGAGAGCATGATAAATCAATCAGACGGAAGAGTAATAGCAATGGGGGGAGCAGACTCAAAACGAAATGGACGTGGTGCTGGGGATCCGAGGGTGTCATGGTACATTCCACTCTGGAGGGAAAGCTCTACACACTTTCAATTAACAATTTTTTTGCCACGCTATGCTCACTAGGTGGATTAAAAAACGGCGAAAATCCATTCCCCCCCTTTATATTTTCAAGGTTGTCTACCCTGTCTACGGCTAGAGTTTTTGGTGTTTCGGATCTGTATATTAGGGTTGCTCGCGGAAAATCAATAACTTTCTGAAAAACTTATTCGTGATAAATTCTATGTGTATAAGCAAACAAAGAAAGGAGTTTTTAATTCTGCCTATACTTCCCACGAAACAGCTATATGACTCCCACTGTCTTTGGCCAAAGGCAGTTAGTTCAGCAAATATTTTTGAAAAAGCAAGTGTTTCTTGTTTTTTTTTGTACATCTAAAATGTGAATTCAACAATAATCCTATAAAAGGAAATGCTCAGACTTCGAAATTCATCCCTGAGTTAGGTGTGAAACCTATACACCTACATGTATGCTGTAATCCCACATACCGTCCCATAGCTATTGCATTCTTAGTTATATTTTCTACATTATTTCCACTGCAGAAGTAATGAATACTAATACTAATTTCGATTTATGATGAAGTTCATAAAATTGCCTCTCAGGCATCATGTGCTTATACTGTAATTATGTTTCAAGTGGTTGATTGATCTAACAATATCAATGCAAGGCTTTTGAGGATATCATTTCAGGATGGTATTACCTCAAGCCATACAACCAAATCATAATTCATTAAATAATTTAACTTCGTGCAATCAATTCCTTGACTAAACAATCCTTACTTACTAATAGATTAATTTTTCTGAGGTTTGCATCCATTACACATCTCAGAAAAGTTTGATTATGTTAAGAAGAGGTGATTATATAAAAGTTGTCAAAATTCTCAGACCACAACTCATGTATTCCTATCTATCATAAGTTGTTATTGAAATACTTAATGGCGAAGTCCAACTAATTAAGGTTCTATTTCACAATATTGAATAAAAGTGAAAAACGCTACCATATTTGGGTACAATGCATCAACTTAAGGATGGCTTCAAGAATTTGATCTAAGTTTATTTGAAAAGTAGATATGGTGTGTAGACGTGTCATGTATATGTGCGCATGTTTTCTGAAAATTCGATTTGTCAATAATGTTTGAGAGAAGGGACATTGGTGTACACGGATATGATAGGTGGAAACACGTTGTAGAACTGGAAAAAATATTTGTGCAAATTCAATTTTCAAGCAACTTACAAGCAACTTGGAGTTTGGCTGATCTGCTGACGATAACGTCACGATGTCCATTGGATGCAACGCATTGGTAAATGCCTTCGTCTGATGGCTCGGATCGACTATGCAGCACGCTGGAGAAATGCAACGAACCATTCGCAAGAATTGATCTAGTAGAAAAACAAATGTTTCAGTGGCAGACAAATGCAATTACAATAACGTTTGCCTCCTTCCCTCCCTCGCCCCTCGACAAACAAAAAAAACCCCAACAATGAACCAAATACAAGCTCGAATGATTGACTGAACCAGAAGTTCAGAACCCTGCTATTCAATATAGAAAACAATACCCAGACCTATGCACGAAACATTGAAATCTAATGTATGTATGCACAGAACACATACACAATTCACTCCGACATACAAATAAAGGAGTAAACTCGTCTATCCAGCTTTTTCTGTTTAATTTAAAATGGTGCTAAAGCAAACATGCGAATTAAAACATGTCACAACTGTTCTGAGAAAACAGAAGAATGGATAGCATTTGGCCATGGTTGAAAAAAATAAAATAAAACAACCAGAAAACAATTTCACTAAACCTTACATCAGTGTTATTTTTAGATAGAATCTGGAACACAATGTTTAGTTTATGAACTCATCAGTCTTATACAAACGTTTTCAGAAAGATCGGTTTTTGTATTATAAATTAAAACTGGCACAATTGCAAAATCAGCATCCCTTGCATCGACAATAATTTCAAAATATAGCGTCTAACATAAATCATAATAAACACGAATGTAGTAATAATAGTAACGAGAATATACTTCATTATGTGTACATCCATTCCATCCATACGTACATATTAACCTATTTATACAATTTATCACCACATTTTTCAAAATTAAACGTGGAAAAATAAATGACTCAATTCTGTTAATACCATGTTGTTTCATTTCTAGTACACTGGTTACTGTGTATACGAAACCACAGAAACAAACATTTCATCGTCCATTTACATGCATGTCGTTTGGTCCAATTAGTTGCGACGATGCAATCTGGTTTTTTTATCTAAATGGTCTATCACACACCATTTACCATCAGGTGTCCCTCCGCCTGACATCCTCATTAATCGTCGATTGTCCTTAATGAATACTCGTGTAACAGGAAAATCATTCGAGAATGAAAACGAGAGGTAATTTTATGGAAATGGACAGCAAACACTCGACTTTGTGTAGTACGTTGTTCCAAGACGTTCAAACTAAACACGTGCATGACAGCCTCCAAGTACATTGTAGATGAATTACAAAAGCAGAAACTTTACCTTCGTGAATCTCCAACAAGGCTTAAATTAATTCCATCTCGTTTCCACTTGATTAAAGGTGCTGGATCTCCCACAGCAACACAATCCAGCGTCGCAGGTTGATCTCTGGCAATGATCGTGTCGCTGGGCTCTATCGTGAAATACAATTCACGAAAACTCGTCGGTATTGATCCTAAAAAACACAAATTGCAACACTGGATTAGATACTGAACGCTCATCAATGGTTGGAGATATTGCACTTAACAGTACATGATCCGATAACATAAAACCCATTAGTGGTATAGGTTTTAAAAAACTCGCTAAAACACATTTTTGTATGGCATCTATGGCCAATTTCTGATATGTCCAAATATGTCGTTTCACAAATACGTAACATTAATATGTCACATGTGTGTTAACCATTTGACATTTTCCACATCATAAAATTCAAGAAATTTAACATTTTTAACTACATTATTTACTCATGTCTTAAAAATGTGAACACTAGTCTACCTATTGTTTTTAAATATCCTTGTCGCGATTACCTTGAAAGTTTTCCCATTACAAACGCAGACTTACTTATTCCATGGTCATTTTTCCATGACAATGCCAAAGAAAAATTTGGAGCAAAATTGCATTAAGACATTTTACACGCAACAATTTTATTTATCTTTTGCCTCGGCTTACAGACCTCTGAAATTTCTAAAAACCCGTGAATGCCTCCTTCAGGTTTAAAGGCAACTTTAGCTATTTTCGTATCGGTGTATGGAGAGAAAAAAAAAATATGGTGAATGTGTAGGAGAAACATTTAAGTGAATGAAAAATGATGTCTGCGTGCGACAAAAACTGTTTTCACAAAATATGCCCGCCGTTGGCTCGTAATTCATGGGAAACCTCCGTCAGCTCACTTGTGGGTCCGACATTAACGTGCAAATATATTATACATACACGCAAGAGTTAGGAATGGCACGCATGAGGTTTTTTCCCTTCAAATTGAATGACACGTGCATTTAGGATGACCCAGGACGTGGACGTGTGTCCTGATCCCCGCTCCCAAAAAATGTTCAAAAAACTTTTTTTTATATCCTCCCTCAAGTGCCTCCTTCGCATTCGAGTCCAAAACCGAATGCTACATCCCTGCGCAGCTGGCTGGCATTAATGGTCGTAATTCATCAAAATATCCACCCTCAGAACCAACAAATGGTTCGGAAACCAGCGGGCTGCCATAATGGTCACGCCATTGACAGCCGTTTTTACAGAAATGTGCAAATAGTTCGGAAAGCTCAGCGAGGCTTGTATGAAGTCGCTACACAATAAGTAGACGTGGATTTAGCTTGTTGAATAAATACGAATTTGCATGAATTCCTAGAAGTTCTACTGGCTGACAGCAAATGTCAACGTCGTAAAGTAGCTTTGTTTAATTTTTCCAAGTAACAAGACAAACGTATGCATGGTACACTATTGCAGTGAAAACCATCAGCGCCCCCTGTTTAAAGCAGTCCGAATGTCCATTGTGCAGGGCCCTGGTTGAGGTCATCAACGTCCATTATAGAATAATTTTAAGATCATTGATTATAATTCTATTATGTTTCTTGAACCCAGTTTTACATATCTTCAATAGTACAACTTAAATTATCAACTTTAAGAAATGGTAGTACTTGGTGTAGTAAAATAAAAAAAACTTGTTACTATACTGAATATGTCAAGTTTCAAAACTGGTCCTCCCTTAACTACCATAAAAGTTAATTATGTTTCAAATTTAATAAACAGAAATGACAATTTGAAGAGGCTGAAAGCCATGATTGCCCTATCTCAATAAAACTTGCATTAGTACTTAAATAATAAAGGTTTACTATTCCCAGCATATTGCCAAACATCTGAAGAGATAGTACATTACGTGTAGCATAGCTGTTTCCTCAATAATTGATTGTCGGAGTGATCTTAAATGAGCGATATAAATTGTTTTCGTTCATTAAACTACACTCGAGACTGAGATGGTTGAGAAGCACGTACAGGCCCATTCGTATATTACGTTTTCAAGCAGTTTGGGATGCTATTTACAGAAGATGTTGAGAAGCCTAGAACAAACATGGCGTCGTGGCCTTTATACAAATGCATTCAGCCCATTTGAAGCAGCTTCAATTCAAGACAGGTCTTAATTGTCTTCGTAATTGAAACTTTTCTTCGTACTGCATAGCATTGTTCGCATGGATGTAATTAACCGTATCGAGAGGTCCTCATTATCACCTATAGTAAATTATAAAACAAGAAGTGGAGGGGAAAAAACTTTTCCTAGAACTCAATTGACATTGCCATCGAAATGCTGAGCACGAATGAACAACAACGTTTTAAGGGTCTAGCAATTGCTACTCCAGCAACCTGCTATAATAGATAGGGGAGGAGGTCACACCAAAATTCGCGATAAAAACAAATAGGAATAAGAAAAAAATCTGAAAATGTCCGTCGTAAAATGCACCTAGAATTTCGATACTGTCAGGCTCGACTGGAATCAAAAAGGCATAAGTTTTAAGCCATTTTTACGACGAGGGCATGCCTATTACTGCGCCCATCGCATTTGACATGGCAAGCTTCCTGTTGATGTTGGACAAACACCTGAAAGCCATTAAAAGTTATCGAGATGTCACTGAGATTTACGAGAAAACCAGTCTTGTTACAAGTCAGCGCCATCTACGGCCTATTGTCAAACTGAACCGTGCAATCCTTAGAAATTTGCAACTCCATCTCCATAGATTGCCACCAAGTTGCTTTCGAAAACAGTTTTTAAATCGTCCATTGTGAATTATTACTGCGATAAATCTAAAATATTCAACCCAAAAATGTTTTAAAGATTATTTTTTTTCCTCACCCATGTTATCGTCGATAGGTCGATTAATTCAATTAGTAATAATGGCAATTTTTTCTGCTCGTAAAGTGTATATAGGAATAAGGCGCAAAAAGCAAGTTCCGGGTAGGACTACTAAAAAATCAATTTTCAGTAAAACTTCCAAGATAACCCAGCCTCAATGCGTTAGGAAGCTCGTGAATTTTTTATGCGTCCAATTAGCCCTATTTCGGTTCAGCACTCCCTGGTGGCGTGTGAGCCTTCAGCATTGCATTGAATTTTCAATATGGCCGCCATTTAACTTTACTCTTCACTTGTAACTTAAGTTATATGGATTTGAAAGCTAAAACACTTGTGCCTGCTCCTATAGACTGTATATAGTTGTGTTTCTCTACATAGTAATGTTTAAATAGCTGTTTTTTTTAAAAATAAATGTAAAAGTACTGCAAAGTAATTGAAATGAAATTAGGTTTCCAATATGGACGCCATTTACTCCATTCTTCACTTACGAGTTAAGCTATGAATTTGTAAGCTAGAAATTTGTAAGCTAAAAATTATATAGTTCGAGTGTGGCATAATATTATAATATTTCAAGAGTTAGTTTTCTAATAAATGTGAAAATACTACAACGTAAAAGGAATGAAATTGCAATATTGCATGCACGTTTATGCTATGCGCATAATTTAGGATCCAAAAACTTCTGAAAATAAAAAAAAGTGCAATAATAATGCAAAATTTGTGGCTATGCGTTTTAGCGTGGTTTATGATAAGAGTAACTTTCATTGCGGGTATAGTATTTTGATCTCCTTTAAGCAAAATTTCATTTTAGCAAGCTGTAAAGAAAAAAAAAACTTTCACGTCATGAAAAATATGGCAAAAAGGCAACCACAAATTTCATCTTATTTATTATTAGTATTATACTTGGAGAGGGTGGTGGGGATTGATACCGTAGAAAGATTAGGTTCTCAAGAAATAATGCTTATGAGGCAAGTGGGGATATACGCGTGTACGATGATTATATTACATTCGGCGATGATTTAATGCCCGCAGATGGCGTGCTTGCTTCTTCCGACACAAGGTATTTTGCATTTACCAGATTTCTAATCAGGAAATTCCATCCTGCTGCACGGCGCAAATGAAGTCAGCATTTTATTATTTATAAGATTTTCCCTCTAGACAACATCGAAATAGAGCGTCTTCATCCTCTAGAAAAGCGCCCTAAAGGGTGGATTTAGAAGACAGCGAATAAATTTCATTTTATCAAAGAGATCACGAGTTGAAAACTTGCTTAAATGTGAGTTATTTGTGCCCATCCTAGAAAATTTGGGGGAAAATCTAACAAGAAGAAGAAGAAGAAGATTGGAAGTTTCCTGCAAATCTAAGCAAATACTACATTTTCTTACGTGTGTTGGTTCTGAACAGGATACAAAGTTCGATTACCCCAATTATATTTTCGTTTCAATTTTAGTTCACAATCTGGTTGAGACTTCATTAAAAATTGGAGGGAACGAAACTCTCCTTACATTTTTAGAAATATATTTAAACCTTAGAACTTTGCCTTCCTAACTTTATGACCTTCGTGCTTGGTTTGAATTTTTTTTTTTTTTTTTTTTTTTTTGACATACAAAAGTTGAATGAATGAAACTTAAAACAACGTATGTATATTTTCTTGACATTTCGGAAGTTGCATTGATTTTTATAAGGAGCTTTCCCTTCTTTGCCAAGGATGTACTAAATCAAGCCCTCGCAAATTCATGCTTGCCAGATGTTGGTTGACTCCATCTTATCCCAATTATGTCAATTTAGCTCAAGAAAATGTGATGTAGACAGCATGCCTATGTTTTATGGCATACAGGGTGATCATATGTATATATGTAGATCCCATAAACGATATCGCAAAATAAAACGCTCTCCAATATTGTAAAACATGTTGTTGTAAGAGCATGTGGGGTTTACAGAAACTGAATAACCAAGACCTAATGTTAGACCAATCGTGTTACCCTATTTCATAAATTATAAGACATACTTTTTACCCATAAAAATATCTCTAGAAAAAAACATAATGGTAGCTTAGAAAATTTAGGCTTATAACAAAATCATACTATCAAAATTATCAAAATTATGTTGCAAATAAATGAATTTAATACGATAGCCAACAATAGAGATGTTAGATAGGATTTCCAAGCAATAATAAATGCAACTGTTTCTTAGCCCCCCTATAGCTCTAAACCCCCATCGCAATCCACATATTTTGCATGATCCGTATCAATTTCATTTTAATCTATTTTACTGTTCCATGGCAAACCTTTCAAGAAGCAATAAAATAAACGTCGATCTCAAATACATTCTCGATGCTAAATTTTATTTATTCCTCGCACAAGTCCCATTATTTTAAATTCATTTTAGATTTTTTTCTCTCTCTTTCTTCCTTCTCTCTGCTGTATTTTGTTAACAATCAGACAGTAAAAGCAATGGACTACGAAATCAGCACGTACCCTGTGCAGGTATTCAAACAAAACCTCATTTAAAAGGGGGTACATGTTCGCTATACATTGTGTTGTGGGGAGCTATAGCATTTACCCCCTCACGATATTGAGTTATAACCCGGTTTTTCACGTAGTGTTGCCAAGCAACATGTGAAGTGAGGGAAAACCCAAGAATTCCTCTCCCAAAGCAACAGAAAAATAATTCAGGGGGGTAAAAAAAAAGCCATAAACATGACATAACGCTTGGTCAGCTTCCCATAGCGACGATTTGAATCTATATGTTGCAAAACAACAATGCTTACAACTTAATAAGAAATGAAAATCCCCCAAAAGCGCAACACACCCCCTATCGCCCTTTTACAGAACAAGAAATAAAAGAAGGTAATGCCATATACAAAATATCATGGTTGAGTCAAGATCCAAAAGCCAAAATGCCAATGTTTCTTCGTGCATGTAACATCGTTGCTCGATTGGTGTTGTTTCATGCATCACAAATTTAATTTTAGACCCCAAACTTCGAGAGTGTACAATTTGAACATACGGCGAACCATTCACAAAATAAAAAAAATTCAAAAAATGACGCTTGAATGCTAAACTGGAAATCGATGATGTTTCAACGACCCCCATCAGTTAAATCAGTCGCTATACAAAAAAACGCTCCAAGATCGGATTTTTTTTTTTAAAGCCAGCTGCAACAAGCACAGTTTAACCTGCCTACATTGGCCAGTAGATCGGTACCACGAAGCGTCCAATGCATGCAGCTGTTTTGGTATTAGAGTAAAGGTTTGGCAGTGTATTTGTCAAGCACTACGTACAAATTCAACTGTATAATATACTGTATATACTGGAGATTACTGTATAAGAATTGTGATCTTCGACCAATGTAGACAGGTTTTCAATCCCAGCAGGCTGTAGTTATGTAGCAGCCGAGATATAAATTCGCTATTATCGCCAGCCATAAGCGATACAATTTTAAATACAAATCTCAAACATTATATCGTATTATTTGAAATAAACCAATATAAGCAGATCGATATTATCTAAAGAACATTGTCTTTATGGAAATAAGAGCTTGATGCCATCTGTGATTACAGGTCTAGACTCTAGACTACATGTACTTAGAACATCCTACACAGTATAATAATGTAGTTATAACAAAAAAAAAACTGCATCATATAGCCCATGGCAACATATGGCTTCCGAGCAATACATAGGTGTATGCAGTGATTGCCTAACGATCCTAACCTGAGGGGAAAAGCCAAAATACCACTTTAATGATATCGTTTCTGTGCCCTATAGATGGCGCAGTATACACATCCAGTCACACATGATTCGAACCTATCCTTGGATGAACATTCTGTGGAAACCTTTAAATAAGCACATCAAGAACTACTTAAAAATTAAATGGCATATGCCCAGGAGTATATCATCTTCATTCAACGATCACTTTTTTAAAAGGGATTTGCATCTGGAAAATAATTGACTTTCTTTTCGTGAATAACATAAAAGTTTCTTCAAAAGCTTCTCTACGCACCATCTTGGAGTCCAACCGAAAATGAATTTACTCGGCTTGGTAAATTTGAGAATAATTAGTGCGGATCCTTTATATCTATCTGGGAGATATGGTGAACCACAACGCCGCGACATTTATAGGTGTTACCGCCCGTGCGCAACTACGGTTAAAATTTCAAGAACAGATAGAGGTTTATAGGGGATGAACCGAACAACAGCCATTTTATGTAAATACACACTTGGCAATCATATTAAAACAGGCGTTCAGCCCTCGTCAAATCTCCACTCGTGTATAAAGCGTCCATAAACCCCATCTGTGAACTTTCATTTTGAAAATGTCAACAACTATAACACGGTGTAATCGGGAAGTAAACAGATACGAAATTAGCATGCAATTAAGGGACAACAATTGTTTCATCAGAGTGCGTTTTGATAAAGATGGCACATCCAAATGAGCATAAATTATTCCTCGATCCAAATCCTCATTAAGTCCCGAACAGAAGCGTGACAGTTGAAATGACGATGACACGTGTCAGAAATGATATTGGTGGCAATTAAACGGCTGCCATTAATCGCTCAATTAATGCTCGAGTTCAAAAGTTCATTTTATTAGCGGTTATAACTCAGTTTTCATGCTAATATGATATACTAGTACCGGATCATGACATTCTCTTGCTGGTGGAAGTTTACAAACAACTTAGTTTATTTCTATACAGTAGAACTCCCTCTACGGAAGTCCAAGCTGGACAGATAAGAAAGGTTTTACTGTACTAATAGGATATTCTCGTATCTTTTTAATACACAAGATAACGTGATGGCACATAACAATTTCTACAAAAGGCAAAAGAAAATGTATCTTAGGTAGATACGTGGCGCCGTCTATGACCTGCAGGAAACTTCTAAACAAAACGTTAATACAAATACTAAAATTTCCCCATACAGACCAATATAGTGGTCCTTCTAGCAAATCGATGAAATTGATCTGCAACGACTAAAATTTATTTCTATAGCTAAAAGAAAAAAGAAACATGCAAAGAAGAAATGAAAGTAAAGACAGTGACTCTCCAGAGGAAAATAAAAAGCTCCATGAAATGAAATCGTTAATAGAGATGCGAATGTTGAAATAAAACGTGCTCTAGAACACATAAATAACCAACATAGAAATCTTATGAATCCATTCTGAGTGAAAGCACGGATTCAGTAATCATTATCATTGTTCAAGAAAGTATTTTCATCGCAACTTCCCTTCAAGTTTGTTGTGTGACTTGATCAAGACACTGCCCATTAGTTTTAACAACAGAAAAAAAAAATGTATTCATGCGTTTATGCGATTTTGATGGACTTTTAAATGCTAAACTAAATACATTGACCGGTTAATAGTAAAGGCACCAGCGTTCAATGCCTTTAATACGTTAAGCAATTACATCGCGTATTGTTCGGGTGTGAATCAGGGTTCATCTTCTACTGCATGTGCTAAATACTGTATGCACAGTATATAATGCACATAGCAAACTCATCAGAAAATCCCATTTATAACTTAATTATAATGCTTCCCATGCAGCACCATACACAATCCCGCTTTTTGAACGTCCTTTGTATTCGCCCATTTTTTCCCCCATGCTACATTCGGTTCCCATGAAAATGTCACGCAGGCTTATTTTTAATGTGAATTCAGGGTAATTTCGCTACCACGGTATAAGCCATTAAAACGAAGTGCGAACATAAAACGCGGGAATAATGCAGTGCATAAATTTCTTCAAAGAAGATCTTTGAAGAACCAGAAGAAGATTTGGAAAACGTCTTGCCAACAAAATGGCAACTCATTAAAACTGATAAATATTAATGCGCTGTCAGAGGGCATCACCACAACCATGAATTACGAATAAATTAAATACAAGAGTAGGATTGTTTTTTTTACACAAAAACCCCCCAATAAAAACAAGCCAATAGGTGGCCTGACAGATTGGTTACATCAAAGCAACAATGGCTGAAAGAATCTTGACGAGAAGACCTCCAATGGATAACGAATAGCTATAAAAAAATACTTCAGGAGGGGGCCCAACGTGACCAAAATATTGAATACAGAGATAGCTAGTCATTATTTTGCGTTGCCATTCTATTAATGAAATGTTATGCTCGTTACCTATGCGTAACTCAGTGAAGAATATTACAAACAGACAAACAAACCACCATCACACACATTATATAGATAGTCTTCCTTGTATACACTTCAAACATTGGGAGCAGAGTACTTTATTCTCTTAATTCATTATCTGTTCAAGTAATGTGCTATGTGATCCTAGCTATTTTTTTCATTAAAGTTCCATTGGTGTTTTCTTACAAAATGATAAAGTAGAAACACATTCCGAAATTCATCTTTTGGTGATTATTGGTCTTTCCATTCGGCCAGAAATAGCGAAATAAAAACAAATGGCAAAAAAAAATAATTGAAAACGTGATATATGTAGTCTGGTGTTATTGTCATTATTTTATCTGTCACTGATCTGGTTTATTCACCGTCGCAACACCTTAAAATGGTAGAATCCATCCCAAAATAGACAAAGAAAATGACTCAAAACAACCAAAAACCGATATACACTTGTATGTTTGAATCATTGCTGAAGTAAACGCCTGCATTAATCCAATTATTAGAAACATCGAAGAGCTTCCTGATGCATGTATTTTATCCAATATTTGCACGATCCAAGAAGCTAGGCAAACAATTGTCAGATGTTGTTGACACAAGTGCAACCATATTGGGTGTCTTATTAAATAGATATTTCTAGGGGAGAATTTCACTTAGAAGCAATAAAACGAAATGCTCGTCACGCATTATGAGCACTCGTTTTCTATATAACGGGGAAAAAAAATAAACTGCCAAAATAATATCTTTGATTCATATACAGTCGATTCCGCTTAATCTGGACACATCCGGCGGAGGCGTTTTGCCCCCGATTAGGCGGCTGCCCAGAATATGCGAAGTTCAAAAACATTACTGTCCGGATTTTGTTCTTGACAATTTGGCCCTAATAAATGGCTGCCCAGATTAACCAGTGTCCAGATAAAGCGGAATCGACTGTAATGACCGCGGATATCCCATGTGTTCACACACAGACGTTTTCTCATTCACGTTAAACAAACCGTTACACAAAAACTCTATTCTTACCCATTTAAAATGTTTTCTTGGCTGTATTAGGTAATCAACAAAATACTGAAAAATATGGAATTTTTCATTTTTGAAAACACACAAGCATTCACAGAGCAATAACCCGTGACCTTAAACATGATAATCAAGTGGAAACCTTGATTACTAAACTGTACTTGCAGCGAATACTGGAATATGGAGCAAATCGCATTGGCAAGATGTCCTAAATGTCCTAAAAAGCTCTTCTGGATGGATGCAAGAAATGTGAATGCAAACTTGGATATATGTATATCTGAAATTCCTGTGCGTGTACATCTTCCATAGGTCACTTTGGTGACGTCAAAGTACACAGTATAAAATAATCTGTAACAAGCTTGTTCATTAATAACGGATGATAAAGTCAAATAAAGCTGACAGTGCTTGTTCCTTTGCGCGGCTAAATAAAAGTGAACATTGTCCATTACTAATTAATCACGGTACTTAATTAAACCATTAATACTTAAACCAGGATCCGATCTCTGATCTCTCCAATAAATGAACAAACCACATCTTTATGGCAGATAAAACATTGTGAACAGAAACTACGGCTGCCTCGGCCCTCTGTGACCAGCATTTACAACTAAAATCTTAATTGAGATTGTACCAAAAGGTCAGCGCCATCTAAGATGCATTAGATGAAACTCACATAGTTGGAATTTATAGCAGCTTGCCTAATCATTCAGATCTCAACTTATTGTTGTGGATCCTACAAATGGCGCCACCAAATGTTCCATGACTATATTTCCAGTTCAATTTTCGGCGGATTTCCGGCCATTACGGGAGCAGAAGAACGTTTCGGATTGAAAAATAAGACGAGCACAGCCATTTGCGTTTGTTCCATTTCAGTTAGCACACATCAAGCCATAAGGAAATGCCGTTAATCGATGAGACTTCATTCTTCAAGAAACTTTTTATGGACGAATTTATTATAACATTTAAGATCGCGAAGCATTGAGATCAAGTAAACGAAACTGTCTTCCATAACTTGGGTCTAAACCATCCACAACACACTGTATGATAAACGACAAAAACCTAACTTTGGATGCACAAATTGCTTGTTTGCATTTTTCAACTGTAAGCATGATGGAGGAAAATACTTGGCTTAAATACATGCAAATAATATCACCAAGTACAATGCATGTTTTACAACAAGTAGAGCCATCCAATGATATGTTGAAGATGGTTTGGATCCACGACAAGGTGACACCCATCTCGCCGACAGAATTTTTTTTAGGCGAAATGGACTGTCGGCGAAGTGAGACTACACCTTCGAGATAACTTTAAGATTGCTTTTGAAATCTTGAGTTTGACCTTTATGAACACGATAGGAAACGCATCCGCCATCTTTTCATTTACTGTCACCACTAGGGGGATATCCCGCTGTGGTTGTTGTTTGTAACAAACTCTAACGTAGTTCAAATCAACAGGTAACCGCAGTCTAACCTCCCCATAAACTGCACTTGGGGGGCAGCAAAATTAGCATATGCCTTCATTTTGCCTCGATAAATCCTAAAAGCAGATTAGTACCCACCGCTGTTACGAAGGATAACAACATCTGCAATACGTACAAATGCAAAAGACGTCCCATTTGGCGGCTGCATCCTATTTTTGGGCGAGACTACAATCGATAGCATGGGTTCGCAAGGTCCGCAAATGTCTATAATTCGGATCGATACCTGAGCTAATTACAAAAAAAAGGTGACTCACATTTATCGAATTTCCCAGCACACAATTACCCGTGATGGATGCCCGCCATCCCCCCAACTAAACTGTTTTTGGGGCATCAGAGGCAATACATCAGAAGCGCAATTTCAGGATAAACAGCAAACTTGTAGTATGTATTGAGGGAGATAAAAGAGGAACCAATCATTTAGTCACGGCAATACCGTGTTTGCGTGTAAATAACCTCCCGAATCTGCATTGGGCGAGACAAACATCTCGTATAAGGATGTACTGGCAATGAATTTATTTAATTGCAACCGTGGCGGCCATAAACCCACTCCTGTAGCAACGGTCAAATGTTGAGTACCAAACAAAACATTTCAAAGTGAGGTTCGAAACACGCTTAACATTTCTCGTTTATTGGAAACTGGAAGTCCAAAAATCGTTACCTCTCTTAATATCAAAATACAGTATAACGCGTTTAATTGCAGTGACCCGACACGCCGAAAATGTGCAATTAACCGGTTTATGCAATTATCCGGGTTCACATCTTGTACAAAACAGGGAAAAAAAGTAAAGGGCATGGAGAATATGTACAATTATCCGGTCTGTGTTCGACTATATAAACTATATACAATAAACAAACTTGTTCTTTGGACAAAATCATTTCTGTTAACGTATTTGAATAGATGCAGCCAGCAAATAAAGTTTTATTCAGTAGTAAATTTGCCTTTATCAAATGTACATGCATGCAAGCCCAAGTAACTTTATTAAAATAAAGTACAGTACAATCTAAATGACTTTTAACGGATTAACTCTACGCTAACTCAAGATAAACAAAATGAGCTAGTGAAATCCAGACTCCAAATTAAGTTTATTTTCAATTTATACTTTAGAGACTAGTTGAAAACAGCTATTCTTGGTTAAGAACTTGCGCATAACCGTCAAATAATGTAGCATTAAAGCCTTTGGAGCGATGCTATTAACGTATATTTAAACCCAACATGCAATTTATTTCAGCCTGGACTATATACTCGTACTTAGGAACATTACAGGACCAAAATTCACTAAATTGTTTCACAACCAAAATTAAATTTTATACATTTCAGTATTTCAGTATATTTTGTTAACAGTTGCTTCATGGTTATATCCAACATATCAGTAGGACATTCTGTACATCAAATTCTGATTTAAGTGCATTTGTACAAAATTCCCAAAACATTACCATTATTCCCACACAAAAATCTGTTGGCAGCCATGGATAGATTGTAGATATAGGCGTAAACTGATTACAACTTCGATAGCTGGATTCGTATCGATCACCAGCATCATCTACAGGATGATGCATACAGACGCTTTACAATGGAAAACCCACAATACATGTCTTTCAGTAACATTATATTCTACTATCTACAATATAATGCATACCAGAGACTAGTATCAATAGGTGAGCGGTCACAATGTTACAAAAATCAGGGTTTATTATTGACCATAAAAGTTTCTACAGACGATCAACGTTTTCAAACTTTACAACATCAAAGGGCTAAGGTTATATTTCCATTTACAATCTTTTACGATCACAATTGGAACATCGCCAAATGTCCAGCATTAGGCGGATATACTGACTATAATTTCAAATAGAAGTTGTGTGGTCGGCCTTAGCTATAAAGAGCCTCTCTGAATTTTACTCTTAAATAAGCCATTCAAAATCTTGGTAATGTCAAGGTGGAAGTAACACTACTGCAACTACCAAACGATGACTCCATCTTCAATTGCGTATTAAATCTATGCATGCGTCTTACATTTTAATAAAAAAACAAGATCAATAAACATTAAATTGAAAATGAGAAATAAATTGTTGGTAATTCAATAAAAAACTGACAATATTGTTTTTAGTGTTATTAGCATCTAGGGAAGAAGTTAAAAGCTGAGCAATAAAATCATAAGAAAATGCTGCCATTCATATCTAGAAATGATGCTATAAAGATATCGATCTAGGCGTTGCATTTAATCTCACATATAGAGAGAACAGAGAAAAGGTTTTAAAACAGTGGTTTTTTTTCATCCTTCGATAACAAAAGCGAAATACATATTTGACTTCTAGAAGATGGCTTCACAAAGAGGTATTGAGAGCAAAACGATATCACTTTTCACAGATTGAAAAGTCTTTGCCCAAACGATATCAGTGACAACGAAAACATGCAAAATTTGATCAATATATTTGAAGAACAGAAAGTATATATGCATAGTGAATCAAACTAATACAATAGCGAGGAACTGCGAGAGAGTGAAGAATATATAAATAAAGTCATGGCACTTGAACCGTTTGTTTAACCAAAAGCGACGGTTAACTTCAATCCGACATCAATCATCAGGAAATTTATCCATATATGTATAGACAGCCAATAAATTCAATTAAACGGGATTACGTCTGCCGCCATCTTATACAATTATAGGACAACAATTTATTAAGTGCTGCCGATACCATTTATTTCGCAAATAATTCGACATCAACATAAAATGCAATCCATGGCATACATGGGACATAATATGTCACATACAGTATGGTCCTAACAATATTTTCCCACCCGGAGAAAGTTCAATGCCATTTAAATGAATTGTGCCAACAGGTATTATTTTACGAATCAAGGACCAAATTCGTGATAAGGTTGCAGGAAGACAATGTCGCCACTTTTTGGGAAACATGGGGCAGTATCGAAACATTAGTAAAAAAATCGTACACATATTCAAGAGTCAAATTGTCACGTTATTAGCTAACGGTTAAGATTGTCCTAACTTAACTTAATCTGTGTCAGGGCCGTTAAATACACGCACATGCAAACTCCCCGCGCATGCGCACTTGGATTCATCCTACCCCAAAGCCCAACGGCACCGCGGTACTAAAACTGGCCCTTGTGACTAGTATATGTATATCGCCTATGACAATAGCCTCCCTACAGACTCAATTACATATTCCCTTCCCCTGGTTGCATCTGAGTCGTTTTCAATAAATTCGGGCATAAAAGGAAGGAAGTGGATAGAGTGACATTAAATTGGACCTGGCAAATATTTTTATGGGCAAAATGCAAATGATGTAGGCTCTATATTTGCATGCTGATATTCAATATGACATGTATTTCTTCCTAATCGATTCCTTCTTCATCGGCACCTAATTCCAAGCTCCCATTTCTTTATCTACAGCACATCTGAAAGCACACTGGAGATGGGGCTTCTTCTCCGATATATTGGATTTCGGCTGCATAAAACTACGGTGATTTTTGGACCTCCCTTTTCCCATTGCATTTTATCGCGATGAACGGCGTTACTTTAGGGTGCTCGTGTGGCAAATAAAGACCGAACAGTGTCACGAAAAGATATCTCACTTTCATCTCATCTTTTCTCCCTTATTCTTCTCCATCTTCTTCTTCATTATGATGTCGTCTTCCCAAACCAACCCCTGCATTTTCACACAATTCCCCCCTACTCGATTCCACAAGCCAGACTTTATAGTATTTTCGGGGTTCACTTTAGCAAATGGGATCAATACGTTTTGTTGCTTTTTACATGGAAGTTTCCAGTAACGGTCTTATTTCCCGCGTTTCCTCCATACAATTTCGACACACACACAAAAAAAATAAAAGAGGAAGAAAACAACAACGAAAACCACTCGCATAAATTAAATGTGGATGCCGACAGAATTTTAGATTTGATGGAATCTCGAGCATTTTTTTTCTTTTTTTTTTTTCATAAAATAGTTTAGTAATCTTGCGATCAGCAAATTTGGCAAGTCCGTATCTTGATTCAACACCACTTAGTACTTGTATATATTAAGGACAGCGATACATTTTAACATCGATTTTAAACGACTACCGTTTGCCAAGTGTGGACAGTAATATTGACACTACATTCTTACACAGCCCAAGTCACGGAGTGGATTTCGAACTACACTGTAGTTAAAAACTCTTTGCATATATTTTATCCAAATCGGTAGCCAATGGAACGAAATCCATTTCGTGACTTGAGCTTATATGATTGGATGTCACGTGTTTGTTCAGATGTTTTTTCAGGTTCGTACACCACCAATGGGAGTCAAATCAAAAATAAGGCTATTTAGCGATAAATTCACTTTTTTTAAATAAGTGAAAAACCTAGCAGAATATATTTAATGGTTTACGTGTTGTAAAAGCAATAAACGTTATCGTGCATCGGTCTATTTAAAATTGCACTTAATGGGATGAAATACAAGAGTCTAAGTTGATAAAACCACATTTTATTCCAAATAACATCGCCCTGGGATTTCATCAACTCTGTCGATTTCAGCGCTATCATAATGACAAAAATATAAATGTATTTACAGTTTGTCCCTTAATGGATTTAATGAAATTGAACCTTCTTTCAGACAGCTTCACGTTGCTAGCGGCGCATCTTAAAATCTACGAAATTTTTCCAAGACCTAATACCAAAGTTTGGGCACTGAAATTCACGGGACTTCATTATTCCTTCGTTTGAGATATTTCCGTGATGAACCAATATTAACTCAGTGTACGCAGAATAATGAAGAGCATCTTCACAGATGCAGACGACGAAATGTCGCCAAAGGGTTAAATTAATAAATAGACTTATGATGATAAAGTCAAAGGGTTAATGTACAAATAATTAAAACTGGTTGCACTGTCCTCCAAGCGAGCTTCTTAGTGGCCGCAAAGATCAAGAGGATTAATTGTGGCTCTCCATAATCGTGTTAGCAGAAAGTGCTTCTGGAATGTCTCTGAACCGTATACAACTAAAGCGTAAACAGCCTAGGAATGCAATTTTGAGCGAAACTCAACCTAATAACATTATTTCGCTTGCCGCCCAAAGTTTCTTTTCCACTCTGCTAACCATCAAAATGAGAGATAAAAAGTTCAACCTTCAAAGTTTCTGAGAAGCCAGCCATACCATTCCAACAAAACAACACGAATACATGGAGTCCATGAAGTCCTCAAGCATTAAAATTAGCATAAATATTAAACACCCGGAAAATAATGCTCGAATTAGGATAACATTTTGAAATGTCGTTTAATCACAATTAATTTATATTAGCGTCAATTTGTTGATCCTCTTGACTTATTCGCAGCTTCTGGGTGTCTCCAATTAAACCTTATCGAATTTTGCTAATTTCATTAAAAAGAGGAACAACCCAAGTGAAAATTCCCATACAGTCCCATATATGAGACTAATGAGATTAATGAGATTTATAAGAGACCAAATGAGAAAGTCAATGGGACTTAAGAGATCCCATTAATAATAAGACAAGGTTCTGTGGGACTTAATGAGACCCCATTTTTTATAAGACAGGGTTCTGTGGGACTTCATGAGACCCCATTATTTATAAGACAAGGTTCTGTTGGACTTCATGAGACCCCATTTTTTATAAGCCATGGTTCTATGGGGCATAAAGAGACCCCATTAACACTAAGACATGATGCTATGGGATGAAATCTTGACTCCTGTTATCTTAAAATTATAATTGTATTTACAATTATATTGGAAAAACATATTAGCAATTCCTGCAAAAGTATAGATTAATTTAGCTACATTTTTTTTCTAGAGACAATATTAAGGTACCTTTTAGTATAATAATAAAAGTATTAGTAAAATTATTAGTAAAAATATTAGTTTAGTATAATAATAAAAGTAATTGAATAACGAATAAATGGGATTGAATAATGGATACATTTGTTTTGATTTAATTGACAAACCACACACACATATATATATATATAGTCTTCATTTGATTGTTTGTTTTTGTTATTATGGGTTGTTTGCTTTGGCACACCAAAACTACAGCTTGGTTCTAGGTAGACCTTACGTTTTTTAGAAATTTTAAAAAAACAAAATATAATGAGGCATGTGATAAAATTCGAAATTTATATATAAAATTGGCACATAAAACATTATAAAAATTGAAGCACATGATTAAATTCGAAATTTATTTTTGAAAATTGGAACACTAAAGATACGAAAAAATGAAGCACATGATAAACTCTGTCAAGCAAAAAGGATTCACTTTGTGTTAAAGATACAGCTGTTGCCATTTG